>JAQQXO010000258.1:0-41867 GCA_029852735.1 Persea americana | reverse complement strand
CGCGCCTTATGACCTCTTCACAAGGTTGGCGGCCCTGCAACAGAACAACTTCATGATTCCCAGCCTCGAACTCACCGTGACCTGAGCGGCTTCTTCGGCGACACGGAGCCGAACCTCTCCGCGCTCCTCTCGGCTGCCCCCCGCAAATCTTTACAACGACTTCTTCGCCCTCCTGCTCAAAGACATCGAAGACACACCCGAACCCATCCCAGACACTGGCTTCCTGCCCACGGACCCCCTAGACCTCGACGTCAACACCTTCAACTACATCTCCCCGCTCGTACTCCTCCATGACGTTGCTGCGAATCCGGACTGCAACATTGTCTACTGCAACGGCTATATCCCTTCGCAGGGCCTCTCGACAACGTCCAGTCCTTCGAGGCCACCTTTGCTTCGCCCGTCGCAGGGCAGGAGATCTCTAACAACCTCATGGACAGCGCCGAGAGCTCTCCGGGCAGTTGCGAACGACACGCTGCATAGGCGCCATCGCCTCGTTCGACGCGCGGTCGCCAGCGCCACAGCCTTTGCGGCGCAGGCGAGCGCGATCCTCGCGGCGATACCGACGGGGCTCAGCGAGATCGTTGACGTGAGTGCGGATGTCACGACGGATGCTGCTGGGGACTGTCTCGGCAGGTGAGGGCGGCGTGAGTGTGAATGCGGGTGTCAGTGTAAGGGTTGGGGCTGTAGCGGCGCGGGCATGGCTGTGTACGATAGTGCTGAAAGGCGTCATGGGCCACAAAATTGAACGAAGTCATGATCAACTTGCATATGCATTTCGCCGCTGCAATTGGCCTGCGTCGCCCCTGTCATGTGCAGCGTTGCTACCGGCGAGACAGATCTAGCTACAGTCCCCGCCAGCTTGAATACGTATCATGAGCTTTCATCAATGCCACTGAGAGGCATACGCTGTCAGTACAATGCTTTGCGCGTTTCATGGAGTTTGATTTTCCCAAGCATCTGGACATGAGCATTTTAGGTTCTGCGCGCCACTTCCCAAAACGGGCCCAACGCGCGACTCGGACCAAAGTTGCCGCGCGGGCGACCACCGTGGCTGTTTGAGCCTCATTTCTCGCGATCATCTGTGATCGCGACAGAGTCACTCGAGATATATAACGAGAGCCCTTGTCGCGCGAGGAGGCGATGGCAGCTGTGTTGACAAGATAGGCCCTTCGCCAAATCTCCAAGATCTCAAGGCACAAGTGAAATGGCCAAGCTCGACGCCATTCCGCGGCGAAGTGACAACCGCAGTCCGAGCGCGCCCACTCGTCGCAGTCTTCTTCGGCGGCGCGACTGGCATCGGCGACTATGCCGTCCGCGCTCTTGCGACTTTACATGCCGGTCTCAGTCAGAGGCTGCGTGTGTACATTGTTGCAAGAAATGAAGAGTCGGCGAGGAAGAGCATCGCGGATTGTCAAAAGGTGTGCTCTTCGGGGCAGTTTGTGTTTGTCAAGGTCGGTGATCTGTCTTTGATCAAGGACGTTGATGGTGCGTGCGCGCGAGTGGCCAAGTTGGAGCAGGAGGCTTGCAAGAGCGAGGACGGGAGCCGTGCGTGGGACTTGGCTTGTCATGACGCAGGGACAAGTAGAGGTCGGGCCGCGGAAAGGTACGGCTTCCTCATGCTGGAATCCTTTCGCTGATGGTGTAGATACGGCCGAAGGACTCGACCAGGTCCATGTCCCTGCTCTACTACTCTCGCATGCGGTGCATCTTGCAACTGAAGCCTCTTCTGCTTGCGTCGCCCGGCAAGGCTACAGTGGTGTCGGTCTATGCTGGTGGCAACGAAGCGACCTTGTTCCCAGAGGATCTGTCTTTGCGGGATCCGAAACACTTCTCATTCGCCAATTGCCGATCTCATTGCGTCTACATGAAGACGATGATGTTTGAACGACTCGCGAAGGAGAATCCGGATAAGCTCAGCTTGTCACACCTCTTTCCCGGAATTGTCATCTCGCCTGGCTACTATGGCGATCACTACCCATGTGGCTGAAGATGGCGTTGCGCTCAGCGGTTCCGATACTGAAAGTGACGGTTAGTGTTGCCGCATGAAGAAGCCGGAATCCGTATGCTGCGTCCAGTTGGTGCGCGCTTTCCTGCCAAGTCGGAGAAGCCGAGCAGTGATGCGGCCTTCGGGACGGATGGTGTCCGTGGGTAGTGGCGCATATGCGCTGGGCCGAGATACTGAAGCTGTCAAACCGCATGCCCAGTCTGAAAAAGCTCCGAGCCGAGGGCTTTGAGGAGAAGGTTTGGCAGCATTTGATGAGTGCTTTCAGCACGATCGAGAGTGGCAGGCCTTTCGCGGCGTAATCTGAATATCATCCCATGACCGATGCCAGTCCTGCTAGAATGGTCTTGCATTGTTCGCGCGCCTGTGCTGTGACCTCGCCGGCTGGCAGAACTGTCTTGACGCTTCCGACTGCAGTGCCAGCGTATGTGGTGACTCTTCCTTCCGGTCCCCAGCCTGCGTCTCCCCTTGCAAGCGCTTCCTCATACAGCCCTTTTGTTCTCCTTGTCGTCCATGCCGGCTGTGTGCGTCGTCCCAGCTTCGATTCGTGACACCACGGCCACCGTATCGCAGCGGCCACTCTGTCGTGCCTCTCAAGGAATCGTAAACACTGCTTCGTACAGTCGTCTGACCACCGTCACCTGCGCGCACAACCTCCTTGCGATATCCTTCGGCAACCTGTGCTTGTGGCGTAGCTAAGAATCGTGTTCCCATTGCCGCACCTTGCGCTCCAAGAGCAATGGCGGCAGCGACTCCACGCCCGTCCACGATGCCACCAGCCGCTACGAGGGGATGGCGCCTGCGACATCCCCAATCTCTTTCGCAGCCACGGAGACCGCATCTGCAACCTCGGGAAGCAATGCGACGATGCCAGCGCCTTTCCTCAGACCATGGCCGCCTGCGTCACTGCCTTGCACGACGAGCACCTCTGGCTGCGCGTACTGCACCGCATGCACAGCCTCCTTGACGCTCCCGACCTGGATCCAGATGTGTGGACACGGACCTAGATGTTGATGTGTAGCGTAGAGGTCTCGTATGGCAGCAGCATGAGGTTCGAAGTCATGTAGTTCACGCGGCGCAAAGAACCACACAGCTGCTGGAGGTTTAACAAGCGCTTTCAGCGTGTTTGCGAGAATTTCGAAGTCTGCAGAGTGGTTGAGATGCCGATGCCGATTGGCAGGCAGGGCTGCAGATCCGATAGCTCGGTGCTTGCCGATGATGTCTGAGCATTGCTGTAACAGCTTGTGAAGATGGTCGCCAACAAGAGCGCCATCACCCAGGAACCCAAGGCCCCCAGCCAGAGTCACGGACGTTGCAAGGTCAGCGTGCGAGATCAGACGCATTGGCGCGCCGACGACCAGTGGTGCTTCTGTCCATGAGTAGAGTGAGGTCAATGACCTCGAGAGCGGCATGATGCCACTGTGAAATCGTTCCGGCTATAACAGACTCTATGTGATGGCCATAGAATCTAACAGGTCCATCGTCCCATACGGCCTGTTGTCGTCGTTTACAAAAAGTCAATGCACACGGCCATCTTGGCATGACCTCACCTGCTCTTAGCACAAAGTTCGAGGTACATCAATCTCAATAAACCGACTATGTGTCGAGAGCGTATTGTGGCTGATTGGATCGCATCGCTCGAGACGGTCTTTTGCATGATCTGGACGAGCGAAATTGACAATAGGCTCGCATGCCGCAAAATTTCTCTGTAGCACGGCTGATGCCGCACTTACCCTCTGAGAAGGAGGTCGCGACTTACCGTGAAGGGCTTCGATCTTCACCGCAGCAGCGAGTAACGAGTCACATGCCAGCGTACGATTGATTGGAGAAGTATGGTACCACAAGACCTTCACGTTCTACACCCTGAGAGCACGTCGTACTGCCAAAAGCTCGCCTTGGATGCTCAGTGACATGGGATATCATCTATAAAACGCTCTCAAATGTCCATCTCTATCAAAGTCTCAATCCACCGCGCATGAAGGTGGTGTATCCCACGGCTCTTCTGATCCCCAAAAGTCAGCACGTCAGTTGCCCGACAGAGCCATGCCGATGCCGTGGCCTAAGCTGGCAGCGGCAGATCCCTCGTGGGAATTTGGCGCACCCGCAGGCGTGTTGGGGTCGTGCTGGACCGGGAAATGCCATCGGTCCCTTCTTCTTCACCTCAGTGCCCGGCTCTCCTGTTGTCGTTTCAATGGGTGCTTGGGCTTGGCGCGGGAGTGGCGACTGGCGCGAGAGGTGTGCTCGAGTCCTGTGCTGTCTCGGTCGCGGGCGATGTCTGCACGGGCTTCGCAAGTTTCTCGTTTTCTGTGGCCGTCGCTTTCGGCTTGTCCTGCTGCCACAGTCAGCGAGTCCTGTGTCAATCCGATCGCTACGTACTTTGGACATTCCGCACCCCAATGCTTGCAAGATGCCCTCAAGAATCTCGTAGGTATATTGGAATTGAGCGCTGTGGAAGATGTCACAATGCTGCAAAGATACGAAAATCTGCTATGCCATCCTCAAAAGGTGTATATATGCTCCGAGCTCTTATCTCGACCATTGGCTTCTAATCTTAGGCCCCACCGACATAGCCTTGTGGAGACAATGGATACTGGCGGATACTGTTGCCGCGTCATTTGCGTCATGCCTGCCGTTTTCCACCACGTCTGTTCTGGTATCTGGGCTGTGCCGCCGATCAGTGACTCAAGCATTGTCTACACACTCAGGCGTAGCGCACGACTGCTCGACATCGGCCTCAAGCTTAGCATAGACTTCGCCTCACACGCAAGTCTTTGCACAAAGCAGCATCGTGCTCTCTTTCTCACTACCTGCTCAATCCTGACGCACGGCATATCAAGCAGCGTCAACGACATCGTGCGAAAATAACGTCAAATCCGTCAGACCACAAAGCCGCAGTCTAACAGCAATAATTGCAGATCGACATTGATAGATGGATTACGCAGGTCCCCTTGAAGGCCAGATCCGCTCATCAAGCCCCTGCTCCTCCCGCCGCCGCCGCCGCCCGCCGCCGCCGCCGCCCACGAATCCGCCGACGCCGCCAATCGCGGAGTGACCAGCCTTGCTCGCCTGCCAGACCTCCTGCCCTTGTCGAACGTTGCTGTTCCCCCAGGTGTCCATATTGCTCTTCTGCCGTGGCGATGTCACGCTCGTAGGCTGTGGCCCCTGGCCGACCACGAGCGTCCTGAGTCTTCCTGTCAGTTTTTGCGAGAGTAAAATATGGACAACGGGAGAGTAAGGCAATCATGGTATATAACGGAGACTTACGCTGGAAAAGCCACAGCCCATCGCAATGAGTAAAGTGTATGCTAGTGAGCACAGAGCGAGTCACAAGCGATGTATATCGCTTGACGAGCCAATGCTTATATGTAGCTTGCTCCACTCTATCATGCGAAGTCGCCACTGGGCACGTACATCTTTTATGCGTATCAGGACGACGGATCATTATTGCTGAGCGTGGCAGTACACCAGGAGACGCCGTGATCGAGCACGTGCGACATGTCACGGCGTTTGCAATGGCATTGATCTGCGTGTCACATCACGTCGTGGCTGTGCTTAACAGCGCGAGAAAGGCAAGTCACAGCGCACGGGTTAAGGCTGCTCTTCTCCTCCCGAAACATGATTCTGCAGTACACGGTTTTGATTTGCTCTACTCCATCGCTCTACAGTCCGACCTTCCTCTGCTCATCGCGAATCCGCTTTACATGCCTATCCTGCGTCGTGCTCGTGCCCCATATAGGGCCCATGATCATGTAGTTGGTGCCACTGGTCGTCTCGCCCGGCGCCGGCCGGAGATGATCTGCTTGGCTGTCTAAGCGCGCTTCGGCGCGTGACTCTTCGTCCGCGTGTGGCACGCCTCGGGGATCCTAGCACATCTTAGCGGAAGCCACGCTTTGAGGATAGTAGGAGCGTACTGCCCAGCCCCGGAGATGCGTGTTGCGGCTGTTGAGAGCGGCCAAGCGCCGCGCCTCTGGGCTTGAGTTGGGTACTCCTCGAGGATCCTGTACGGACTTTTAGCCTTCGGCAGGTTGCCGATTGGGGGAGACATACTCTTGTGAATGCGTTGCCCATTGTCTTTGTGCTTGCAGTTGGCAATGTGAAGATTATATGCTCTGATGGTGAGAATATCTCTGCTGCGACAGAGTCATTTGGTAATTGGCTTTCCACAGTATAGGTACAGTACTTCGCGCATGATCATGACTGTCTCGTTCCTCGCAAAAGATATCAGCCGAGCCGTGGGTCATGGCTAAGCCTCGCGGGGATCGTCGCAAGAGCAAAGCCACCCGGCGGCCTCTTATGTCAGCGGCGTCAAGCCACGACAGACCCTGTACAACACAGACCTCCTCTAGGGATGATTGGCGCCTCCATACCGAAGAGACATGCGTCTTCAGGAGATGGGGTATGAAGCTTCGAATTCATGTGGTCTATTAATCTCGCTCGCGTTATTCATGACTGCTTCGTGCGTTGGTCGGGAACACGGTCATTTCGAGTCACTGCGCTCAGCGAGGCTTACGGCGGCCTTGGTGGTGTTAGGGGTCCAAGAAGCAAACGGCTCGTCGTAGCATCAATCATCGGCATGGCCGTTGCATCTAGCGATGCTGGCATCAAGCCATCTTCGAAGACCATCAACGAGCTCGCCAAATTTTCGAGCATGTTTGGCGCGACTGCGAGCTCTTCGTAACATCTGGAGATGCTGAAGAGCTTCAACCATTCGCCGCGTTATCAGTAATGGTTCTGATGAAGCTCAGATTCTTGTCCTCGGCCACTACGCGAACGACGTTGGCAGCCTTGTTGCGAAGGTCCTTGTCAGCACCAATCGACACTACCCGCGCGCACCATACGCCTAATAGCGCGGACTGGATGATGCCTCCTGCACCTGGCGTAAGGAAATCCTGTACCAGGTCGAATATTGCATGTGCCGTAAGCTCGTAGAAAGTACTGGTGTGCTGTGAAGCAACACGGAGCGCCCCTCGTCGATGAATCCTGAAGTCGCTAGTAGACAGGCCGCTGCGCTGATTGTGACACTCGCCAAGATCCTGATACCTAGGAAATGATCCTTGTGAGCTTCTGCACAAGTCTTGAAAGCATAACGTTGGCAAGTAGCGTCGACCGAGATCCTGTCTACAAAAGTCTTGATGCCAGGTCAGAAGGCGCTGGTCGAGGTTCAGCGCCTCGAGCAGGACATCAAACGTGGCTCGGGCTCTAACTTCACTCCATGAGAGCGAAGTGGCGATATCGAAAGCTTCCGACAGCGCGGCGAGGTCGAAGCCAATGTCGAAGAGCTTTTGTCTGACGGAAAACATGAAGCTGTCCTCGAACTGAACACGCCACTCAGGCCCTCCGAGGATGCTTGACTTTCGCCTCAGGAGACCCACCATCATCTGGCGACCATGAGAAATACGATCAACACGTCTTGCCCGTGCTCACAGAGGAAAAGCGTGCATTGCCCAAGGACGCTGTGCCCAATGGGCGTTTGATGCCGTCCTGGTCCACGCAATCGCATCAAGTTTGCCAGCCCCAGCTCGTGCGCGTACCACGAATCGACCCCGGTCTGATCCAGCTCGTGGAACTTCCAGCATCAGCATGTACCAGCAACAAACAGAGCGTGCGACCTAATTGCGACCACACTGCGCACACATACCTCGTAGATCGAAAGCAGCCGGCAAGCAAGGAGCACCTCATCACTCCATTTCTTGTCGTCGTCCCAAAGTGTGTACTGCAACGCTCCCAAGGCTTTGGTGTACATCTTCTTACCATGCATGACAGCATTGTCATCGCCCGTCGGGCCTCCGATTCTCGTAAAAGCTACTGCCAAGAGAGAGTACTTAAGAGAGGGTGTCGGCTTCTGTATCTGGACCGCCTCGTACAGCCATCGGGTCGTTGGTCTGCTCAGATCTCCACTAACAGCATATTTCTGACCAAGCAGGTCGAACAAATGTCCCTTCCGTAGCCGAGGATGTCGCCAGGGACGCAGGAACATGCTGGGATGTTGTGTAAGCCGCTACCCGCTGTCTCTACGGTCTCTACAGTCTCCGCAGTGTCCGGGGCGTCTGCGATCCTTGTGACATGCTCACGACTGAGGACTGGTCTCGGATGGCCATAGGGACTGATATCTGAGGAAGTTTTGCTTTTCCTCTAGAGGCTTCTTCTTCAACGGACCTCCTACACCAGTGATGAGGAAAATCGGGTAGCGTTCGTAGCCCTCGCAGGCTTTGTTCGACTTTGCACATTTCAAGCAAAAATGGTCGCGTGGCATCGCACTTCGTATATTAGTATCGGTGCAGAGTCGGAAGACAGTCTGGATAGGAGAACCTTGGACTTTACGTCGTCGACAAGTGTGACAGCCTGTCCGACCTTCCGGCTATTCCGACCATCTGCTAGGTCTCCCATATAGCATGGAGAAGCTCGTTGATGGAAACAACCTGGGTGGAGCTGCCGGCATTGGAGGTTGTATAGATAAGATCTTATCGAGCCGGCGGCATCCGTTTGACAGGAGAACGATTTTGTGTAACGATGTAATATGCTCAGCGGCGTTGCCGGTGGTGGAGCACTCCAGCCGACCAATATGTCTCTTGCACTTGCTCGAAGTCTTTTAAGATCATTGCCAGCGCTTTCTGGTTGTAGCGACTCCATCGCTCAGGTCTACAATACGGATATGTGCGGCTCGAGACATCATTAAAAGTTGCAGACCTTCTAAGACTCGCAACTTGCGTCTTCACCATGCTGCATGTGACATGTGAAATATATCAGTCTCACGAGTGGCGTTGATGAGCTCTACTTGGTGATATTGTTATGACGCTTGCAAACCAGGAAGCTCTTCGTCGGAAATTCTCCGGTTCACGACCCTAACAATAGCCTGGGGGGAAGTGTCAAAGCATATGAGCAGAAATCTGAACGTATTCACGAAGGTCCCTGCAGGCTTCTGCGAGCCTTCTGGCAAGAGATCGTGATTCGCATCAAGCGCCACCGCCGCCGCCGCCGCCTCCTCCATCACCACCTCCTCCCCCTCCTCCTCCGCCGCCTCCATCGCCTCCCATCATTCCTCCGCCGCCATCACCACCAATGATTGCCATGGCCGCCATCACCGGCACCTCCAGAGTCTCCGTAGCCGCCGACTGCGCCTCCGTCTCCCGCTACGATACCGGCCTGCGCACCGGCATAGTTGCCTGTGCCCACGCCGCCCGCACCTCTGTTACGCGGCTGCGAAGTCGTCAGATTGTGTTGATAGGATCGGACGGGAGACACACCTGCGACATGCCGCAGCCCATCTTCACGTCTTAGCCAAGTTTTGCCGCTCTTAATCCGTACTTCTTCTAGTAAGCTGATAAAGTGGACGTCTTGTGCGGGACGATGGATGACTTCGCCCGACGGGCACGAGCTATGCTGCGATGAACACGAAGGTCTTTCGTCGAGCCTTGCAACCAGGGTTTATACGCCGATACCTTGACAGTCGTGACTCCGCGCACTGCCACCTCACAGGCTGAACATCAGACCAAGCACATGTAGCACATGACCGCTAGAAGAGCCACTAGAACAGAAGAGACTCGGTCGATCTCGAGGCTGTGCAGGGACGGAGACGGACCCCGAGTAAGCAGATTCCATTCGTGTGTATAGCCGATCGCGGGCCCATAAGGCTGGCTGCATCCGCGTCGATCTTGAGCCGGGCGACGCCGAGGAAGGAAGGCATGACATATCGCGCCGGCGATCGAAGTGCTCGGACCTCGCGCTTTTGCTTCGATGGCGCGCGTGGCATGGAATGGATGGCAATGATGTGCATCCACGATGGGCACTGATAGCGACGGATCCAATGAAGCATTGCGTGCTGCGACTTGTTCCTTGGTGATATAGCGGTGATCGCGTGGCTGTGGTGTTTGGAGAGGATATATATTGTGCTTTGATCTTGTCCTTTCTGCAGAGGTATACACTATACGCTACAAACGTACTCCAGAAGCACAGCACAGCACAGAATAAAGACACCAGTTCCACGCCCATATCAGCTGTGTAACCAGACAATTATCTCTTCATACACACACCACACATCATCTCCAAAGATGGGCAAAAACACAACCACACCTCCGCCGCCTCAACAACCTCCTCCGCACCCTCCGATCCCTCACCCACCACCGCCATAGCCCATCCAGAGTTCACGCCCGCCCAACAAGCCGAAGTCCAAGCGATCCTCGACAGCAAGAAGACGACCCACCGCGGCTTCCGCGAAGGCTTCAAGGAGGATTTCAAGAAGTACGATGACGAAGGCAACAAGCGGAGCATATGGAAGCGCATCGGCGACTCTACTGCGCTTGGCGGGTTCGTCAATCAAGGCATGAACAACGCGCTCGGTGGTGGCGCGGATGGGACGTCCGGCGGGTATGTGGGCCGAGTTACGGGACGAGTTTGGGCAGAAGCAGGGGAGGTGAGGTCGTCGTGATGGAGTATGTATGGACAGGTGTTGGAGGATGGTAGACGCATGGTTCGATAGAATGGATTTTTGGAATATCAGCTTAGAATGTATGTGACTTGATCACCGACGCCATATATTGCGCGACGAGATTGTGAACTTTCGTCGTCGGGTCGAGGTATTGAGTCTTTGCAAGTCAGTCTCCGCTGCCCAGCCTACGCGGTTGCAACGTACCCAATAAAATTGATCAGCGTGACCACCAGGCACCAAGCAAAGCTGAAAGTCCTGCTGGCTGTAGCCGTCGCAGAACTCGCCGTTGATGTGCGTGAAGCCGTAGTAGGCGTGGTAGAACCACAAGCTCGACATGTACGTATTGATGTCAATGTAGACGACTTTGCTGCCGAACTTGGCCAGGGCGTTCTGGATGGCGGTGTTGGCGCCGGTGATGGCATTCTGGAGAGTCAGAAGCTGCCAGAAGTCGCCAGTGTAGAAGATCGAGCTGGGAGAGATGTTCTTCGGGTATAGGTTCGGCACGACGATGTACTTGGCGCCAGCGTTGACCAAGGTCTGGACCTGCGCAGCCATCATGCTCGCCATGGCGTTGCCGAAAGCCGAGTTGTCCTGCGCGTTGGTGTTGATGTGGTAGAGGTTGATGTCGTTGGCGCCGATCCAGAGGAAGTGCAGAGTGCTGCCGATGGTGCTCGCAACGCCCGGCGAGGCGAGGTAAGTGTTGATCTGGTCCTTTGACGATGGCGCGTTTGCCGTCGACTTTGTGTAGGCGTTGTCAATGGTCGCGCCGAATAGACTGCCGCCGTTCGCGTGGCCGAACGCATAGTCGGTGGTGAGAGGAGTGTTCAGGTATGTGGAGAGGTAAGACACAGCGACGGGGCCGTTCGTCCAGGTGCGGTAGCCGTAGATTGTGTTTTGAGGATTCGAGTCCTGCACGCCGTGCGCGAAAGATCCTGCAAGATGAGCTTCGGAATGAATTGATGGAGGTTTGCATACCGTTGCCATTGTCGCTCAGATTATCACCAAATGCGACCATGCGCGTAAAAGGAAATGTTGCACGCTTTTCAAGCTGAGCACTGATCTCTGCTTCGACAATCTCTGGGGCATCGTATGCGAGAGCTCTTGCGAACATGCATAGCGGCAGCAGGACTTGGACGAACATGATGAGCAAAAGCTGGTCTCACGTCTTGTAGGATATATGACGAGGATGATTGGATGCAGCAGAATGATACTCATATAGCTTCTCTCATTGTCACGGAAGATTCATGGCAAGCTGCTCGCGTGTGAAACAAACATTCGTCATGGAGAAGGACTCGCCTAAGCAGCAACACGATCTCGCAGCCCGGCAACGATGGGAATGACCACGAAGGGAGAATACTCCGACCGTGCCGTTCGAGGTTGTGGCAAACGACATTGATGGCAGTGGATACGTGGACGTTCTGAGACCTCTCCGTAGCTTGAAGCTGATGGCGTGTGTAAATTGAGGGATCCTGACGAGCTCGATCTGGACAGCGACCGCCCTTGACTACCCTTAAGGGCTTGCGTATTTCTCCGAAGGTCATCTGGCTTAGCCATTGTGCTCCTTTGAGACATGCGGAGCACTTGTTCAGATTACTCGTTTATTGTCCGACGTTTTGACTGGCGAAGATACAGGACATTTCGTGCGTACAGATACCACGACATGATGCATCGACGCGCAGAGAGAAAGACGTGTGCCTCATACACGAGCGCAAGCCGTTGTGACTAGCAGTGCTAGCCGCGGGAGCTAGTATATCCTCCGAGTCCAAGATCCCTGATTCTTGTCAAGATTCACGTGTGATGATAGATCCTAGTGGAGTTGTTAAGATCAACAGATGCTTGATTGTGAGTATCGCTTGTTCACATTCCAAGATTTGGATAACACCTCGTTGCAGCGATGCTATTGGCGTTCTAGAACTATCCTGCACTGATGGAGGCTCGAACTCAGCGCTGAAACCAAGAGCTGTAGCTAGGAGCAGGTAGTGATGCATCGATGCATTCACGACGGACAAGACATGGGCATTCGACCATCTCGAGCGGAGCATGGAATAGACTGTATGGCAAAAAAAAAAAACGGTTTGCATCTCTTTGATAAAGCGTGTCATCCTTAGTGCAGGGGCCATGCTAATCTTCTCTGTATCGCTGCAACGTGGGTTAGCGTGTGTTGCAAAAGCTTGGCAGAAGTACCACTCACTTTCAATTTGACCAAATGTACCGAAGTACAATCAAACCAACGATCAATATCAAAATATATACTTTAGAATTTGAACAACGTTTTGTCTAAAACTGTTTCGTTGTGACCATCATACACCTCATGCCTTCTTCTGTATAGAAACTAAAGCTGACTGCGTTTGCCTGTGACTTCCATTGCGCTCACTTCGACGGTCAATTGGTGGCAATCATCAAGACATAATGATGTGTTATATACGCAAGCAACATCAGACATCATCGTGCGAAAACCGCACGCTTGGTCAATATGAAAATATACAGAGAAGATTAGCATGGCCCCTGCACTAAGGATGACACGCTACAACAAAGAGATGCTGCATTTTTTTTTGCAACAGGCTATTCGTCGTCTCTCCTGCTGCGAATGAGCTACCTGGCAAACATTGCTCGCGTTCGAGCCTTGCCGTGCTCAAAGCCAGGCTACGAAGGCACGTGATATCAAAGTCAACAGTTCAGGGGTGCTCGCTGCGGCTCTTTACCAATCGAATCAGCGCATGATCGCTTCATGCTGCTCTTCCGCAGCACCGCCTTGGATGTCCATCTTCGCAGCACTGCATGAATGAGGTGAGCATTACATCTGCGATGATGCCGCGGTGACTTGAATCCTTGTCGAATGAGTCAGCGGGGTTTCGTTGTAGATGGTAACTGACGATTTCGCAACGCTGGCTCGCGCGAAATATTGTATATCCGAGCCCATTCATCCGTCAGCAAAGTGATCTTCCACCGTGGACCGGCGCCGTCCTTGCGGGGAAGTCTCCATCGCTGCGCCGGTCCGTGCATGGCAACTGCACGGGACCTGACCGCAACGACTGTTCCTCACCAATGTGAGGCGTCCATGATGGAATCTAATGGTTATGCGATCGCGCCAGCAGCTCTGTGGTGGACGCAAGCTGCGTCCTCTTCGGGGTTGGCGAATGGAATGTTGCCGTGCTAGGCACCCCTCGAGGAGCGCATCAGAATGTGTAATTCAGCACCGGATGAGATTACTCAGTAGCAGCCCAAGTCCACGGGTGTGGCCTGACTGGTCTCTGTGAGTTGCCGCGTCAAGAGCTTCACACCCAGGGGAAAGGCGTAGCATTCTGCGTGGCCATGTGCCGTTCCGTCCAGCGGAGCACCACTGCACGCGTCCGCCGACACGGCTCACGCAGCAGCACGAGTGAGCCTCATCTCCACGACATGCTGTGAGAGGTAGCAAGTGCGTCGGATCGTCACAGCAAGCGCCTAGGGTCGGATGTTAGAAGTCTGCGCAACTTGCACGTTTGCAGGCCCGTTCCGGCAATCGATACAGGGTCATCGGCCGAAACACGGGACCTGCCGCTGAGCACGTTGTAGATGGCAGGAGCCTTTGCCCCATTCTGCGATTCTTACATGTCCGAGTGCAACGACTCCGGCGTTCAAAAGCATGTGCAGCACACGTTTCATGCGGCACGGCGCATCAAGCTTGACATGGGGTATTGCCACGCTACTGGACGATTGCACCTGTTTGGCCGGTCTGAGATGTGAGGTATCGAAGTATCCTTGCACAGAGTTGCCTGTGACCCCGACATGCCGTGTTGCAAGAATGTTAAGCTTGTGATCAATAAGATGTCGCTGCATGCAAGTCTTTTCTTATTCATTGCTTACCTCTCCTGCATTTGCGAGAGCCTGCGTTCTTGCTCCTTCTTTTCTGCCCCGAAGCGACTAAGCACACGTCGTCAACGTGGTCGAGTAGCATTCTGTCTTGGTACCCCGGAAGCATGCTCTCCATTCTCAACTTGGGCGCTGCCCTCTTCCTGAACCCCTTGGGCGTCTCTGCAGCATCGATTGAGAAGCGAGACAGTCCCCAGCTATACATCTTTGCCTTGTGAGCACAAACCATGCAAAGCTGTCAAGTGCTCAAGCAACAGATGCTGATGGCGACAGTGGTGACTCGTATACGGCGACGAAATTCAATGTTTCTTATCAACCGCAGCCTTCGCTGGACCAGCCATTTGGCAATCCTCCATACCCTGGCGGTGCGCATTTGAAGCATGCATAGCATGGTGCAGCTTAGCTGACGCCAAGATTAGTCACTAATTCCAACAACACCGAGATTTGGATCGATCTGTTGGTCGCAAAGACTCTGAAGAGCCGCAAAGCTGTCTCGTATAATTACGCTCAAGGAGGGAACAGGTATCCGCAGCTCGCTTCCTCGCGAGAAGCATGCTGAAGTCACAGTGTCAACTTCACAAGGCTCGATCCGACCGAGATCTGTCCGGCTGGCTATATCCTGGACATGAGAAATCAGACACACGACGAATGGATCCCTTACACCGTCGCGCCGAAGCAAGTCCCATGGACAGGTTAGTAGAATGCCCTGCGGCTGCAAAGATGCTCACGGAGACAGGTGCCAACAGCATCTTCATCAATTGGTTCGGCATGTAGGTGTTGCCTCGCAGATGTACCAGCCGATAGTGACAATAACAGCAATGACATTGCCGTAACTCACGGTCTACTCACCCCTGGCACGACCAACCCTCTGCCTATGGACCAGAAAGAAGCCATTCTCTGGCTTCAGCAAGCCGACTTCCTCGGGCAACTCAAACAGCAGTATTATCTTGGCGCGCGCAAGTTCCTGACGATCCTTGTCCCGCGTGAGTACCGCTCCGAATCTTGTGAAGCCCTCGCTGACTGGACAGCCATTGCCCGAGCACCGCAGTATCTCGATGCCAACCACAACCTGAATCAAGAACTGCTCAATCTCACCACGTACTGGAACAATGTCATGCAAGGAACCATGAAGAACTTCCAGAACGAATGGCCCGATGCGCAAGTAGCTATCTACGATCCCACGAACCTGTTCAACTATATCCTGGACGCCTGGCAAGGCAGTGGAGCGCCGAACAACTACTGCAGTGTCTACTACGACGGTAACCCGAAATGTCTGTGGTGGGACGGGATTCACCCATATACGCTCATGTCGGGCTTCTTGAACAGCTCCATCTATGATTCGCTAGTTACTGCGAAGTTCATCTAAAGGCATTTGCATGCCAGGCGATCAAACGGACTTTGCGGTACAGGACTAGGCATTGCGCATCACGGGGGGAGTACCAGCTCAATTCTAGAGAGATCGGCATCGAGGTTCAATTTTATCACTTCCCAAATCCAAATGCAGCGTCGTCCGTCTCTCAATCCGGTCTGGGCCACAGGGGGGCACCAGCCCCGTTCTGAAGTTGTCTCTGTTCAATCAATCTTCTGTCGTCACGTCGCCCTGCTCCTTGGCGACCGTCTCATGTCTCGTTCCTGCCCACTTGGATTTATCAGCTCCGTTTGCGATAGCTAACTAATCATTGACCACTATTCAACATCTGCAGTCACTGCTGCAATGTTGTCCGTCTGCATCGAAGCTCCAGGGGAGTACCGAGACATGGCTCGTGCGCAAAGCGCATAATGGCACGCGCATGTAGCCGTGATCTTATGACGCAGAGGAAGCTCCTTTCCAGCGGTATTTTGACTTCGTCTTAAGATTACCGTGACTTGAGCACTAGAGATAGACTTCTAGCGCAGCGGCTTACACACTTGTCCTGCATGACCGTGCTTAGTGTGCTACGCACATGGTGCGGTTCCCATCCAGTCTCTGCGGTCTATGAGGGCAATACTATTCACGCATTGCCTCGACGCCGGACTCATTCAAGCCGGTAGCGAAGGCAACTGTTGAGGCTACCATGCTAGGTCTATTGTTGCAGCAGCCGATTCCGGAGCCTAGCTTATATCGGGAACATTATTCCCTAGGTAGCGATGTGCTTCATCGATGGACATTCGTGATTCCAGGCGCAGCATACATATCCAATTGTCGGTTCCCTTTTCGCAGGAGGAACTCGATTGCGGAAAAGTCCTTTTTCTCGAGTCCTAAATGCTTTTCGAACTCCTCTCTATAATATTATCAGCTGTGCTCTTTGTGAGATCTGGGAGAACACTGCATACCTAGCGTAAGCACGAAAATTCGGCTGCGAGGCCTGCATCGGTTAGCATGGCAAGACGGCGATAGCGTTGCGAGCAGACCTCTGGCTTCTTCCCAATTTCTCTCAGACATCGTCTGTACAAAGCAAGCACATCTCGTTGCAGTCCTGAGAGCTTCACGGTTCTTGGCATGGGCCCGTTGCGGCCTGTAAAGAGCAGCGGCGCGTTGTGTCAAATCAACGGCGTCACTGTAAGTGAAAGTTCCAATGCTACATGTTTCTGCTCCGCACCTTCGCAATGACGTCAATGTGCGGAGATATCGGACGAGGAAGACTGAACTCCTACATGCTTCGTACGATGATGTGACAACCAGGAACAACACTGTATTGCAAGCATCGCACGAAGTACGTGACATGACCTTGTAATTATCCTCTCGCCAGCGAGGTCATTGCACGGGTCGTGAAGCAAAAAATGCCCACATTCAGCGTATGAAATTATCTAGAGGAAAAAGCATATGACGCTGAATGCTCACAGCGTCTGATCCGATTCCTCGCCAAAGACGGAAAGACTTACTACGGTGATGCCATCTTACCTCACGGAACATCAGACATTGGCAAGGTCACGAAGGCCAAGATCATCCGTGGCTCGCCGTGGTCTCGTTACGATGTGACGGACCAGATTGCTGTACGTTTGGGCAGTGTACCTACAGTCGACGCTCACTCCATAGGACGTGCGACTGCTGCTGTGTCCGCTTGCGAGAGAAGATGTCGGCACGGTCAGATGTCTCGGCTTGAATTATGAGCAGCACGCTCACGAGGTCTATATACCGAGCGAGCAATATTGGAGTTGAGCTGACATGCCGAAGAGCAATATGCCCATCCCCAAGTATCCAATCCTGTTCTATAAGCCCGTGACATCCGTAGCGGGTCCATTCGACAGCATCCCCGTCCCGCCAATGGCACAAGAATGTCTCGGACTCGACCACGAGTGCGAGCTGGTTGCCGTCATCGGCAAGGCAGGGTCAGACATACCGGAATCCAAGGCACTGGAACATGTCGCCGGATACGCTGTTGGAAACGACGTCTCGCATCGCGAGTGGCAGATCCAGCGTGGCGGCTCGCAATGGTCTCTCGGGAAAGGCTTCGACGGCTGGGCCCCGTTTGGACCTGGCATCGTGTCATCGAGCATCATCAAGGATCCCCAAAATCTGCAGATATCCACCAAGGTGAACGGCAAGGTGATGCAGAACTCGAACACAAAGGACCTCATCTTTGGTGTGGCGAAGACGATTGCGTTCTTGTCGCAGGGCACAACATTGCTGCCGGGTGACCTCATATTTACAGGGACGTAAGTATTGTCCGATCCATCTGCTACTGCCTGCTGTCACGATTCGTTGTGTTGATCTCGGCAGTCCCCAAGGTGTCGGCATGGGACGCAAGCCGCCAGTCTGGCTCAAAGACGGCGACGCGGTGGAGGTGGCTCTCGAGGGCGTCGGAAGCTGCGTCAACAAGGTGGAGTTCACCAAATCACAAAGTGGTGCTTCAAAGCTATGAGCCCCCTCGGACTCTCCGCACGTACTGCCGGGGTCAGGACGTGGCGCAAAAGCATAAGGCTGCTCCGATGCATGAAGATGCTGTTCTGTCCGAAACAGGCAATTCTGCCAAGACTTCTTTCTCTTTCGAGCACATTCTTGCACCATCTCGAAGCATCTCCAACGTTCACGATGATATTGTAAGCATCAAGAAGCAACAGGAAGATGCCAGCTGTGCCTCGTAATCACCAGAGTCGTCGTATGCATGTCTGCCTGTTGTGAATCCCCAAGTATATATTCTTCGCCCTTGTCGTGCTGTAGATCCATTATCTCTCACAACAATCATCTCACAAGCCTACAACACTCCAGCACTGCCTTTACTTTACGACTTCACTTCAGAAGCAATCAGATCACCCTCGTCAATGTACCCATCGCGCACGATCTACCGCGTCCCACAAGTCTGCCGAGCCTCACGCGCAGCCCCTTCCGCAGCACGAAACATGTCCTTCCTAGCACCGACGTTCTTCCACCGCTTCGGCGGTCCCGGCTTCGTCAACGGACAGTCCGAGATCGGCTCCCTCTTCCGTCTCCTCGATGATGTAGCGTCGTCGCCAATCTTCAGCAATGCCTTCCCAGGAGCAGCAACGGCACGACCACAAGCCTACACCCCACGCTTCGACGTCCGCGAAGTCGAGAACGCATATGAGCTCCGTGGCGAACTCCCAGGCGTCGAGCAGAAGGACCTCGAGATCGAATTCACCGACCCGCAGACCCTGACCATCCGTGGCCGCTCAGAGCGTGAGAGCAGCACTGGCGCACCCGAAGCGCAGACGACAATCGCGCAAGCCACAGATGCAACATCAGCCACTGAGAAGACCGACGCGGATGACGCCGCCTCGGTGCACTCATCCTCGTCCTACCACAAGCCAACAGTTGAAGACGACTTCGAAGATGTAGAACGACCTGCCACACCTGGCGCTGCGACGCCTGCCACCACGATTGCCGAAGCCAACACGTCTCAAACTCCAGCGGTCGCTGCACAAGCCACGCAGTACGAGGCGTCGGCACAGAAGCAGGACACCTCGCGTTACTGGGTCAGTGAGCGCAGCATCGGCGAGTTCCAGCGCACCTTCAGCTTTCCGAGCAGAGTCGACCATGACGGAGTCAAGGCGAGCTTGAAGAACGGCATCCTCAGCGTTGTGGTCCCGAAGGCCGAGGCGCCAAAGGCGAGGAGGATCAACATTGAGTAAGATGGCTATGGGGTTCTAGCACAGATCAATGCATGATTCGGCGTTGGAGCGGAAGGTCAACGACATCAGGACATCAGGATCACGATAGCATAGATTAATGAAAACTGCATTTCACGAATACAAGCTCCATTCTCTATCAACAATGACGTGCAACAATGATCGTGACATGCCATTCGCCTTTGAGCAAAAGTCTCAGACGCATGCAAATATAATCTCACTGCTTTTTCTGATTCGCCGGATTCATCTCCTTGCTGAACGCTGCATACGATACCTCCAAAGTGCCGATGGCATTGACGCCAACGTAGAGAATGGAGAAGAGTATGATGAACACCAGCAGGCCGAGAAAAATACCTTGTGTCGTCAATCGAGCCTCTAAAGAGAACGGCATATGATCTTACCTGGGCTCAGAAAGCTGTACTTCTCGAACAACGGAGCCTTGCTGTTGAAGCTCGAGTTGCTCGATTGCCGCTTCGAGTGGCTGTCGAGGTCGCGCTTCAGGTCTGTGTGCAGCGCAGATGGGAATGATTCTTCGGCCTCGTAGTCGAATAGGTGGTCGTGATGGGGAGCGTTGTCGCTGCTGGGTGATGCATACGTGGAGGTGTATAGGACGGTAAAGGAAGTGCTTTCGAGGTCGTCTATGAGGGCATTGAGGAAAGAGTCTACATGCGTCAGACATATGAACAAGATAGGTTGACCTCATACCATGCTGCAGCAGCTTCAGTGCACGCTCGTCGCGATTTGCTGGTAGGCTGTCAAATTCGACTGAGAGTATCTGGGGGTGTTTGGCGTCTGCTGTAGGAATGATGCCACCTGAAGTGTCAGTATCCGTCAAGCTGCATGGGAGGAGACGTACTGGCAGCCTCGACGTTGGTCAAGATAGCACCACATGTTCTCTCGAAGTATGATGCCATTCTCTGAACGTCGACCTCTCCAACGACCTCCGGCACGATCACGCTTGACATGATCCGATCGTCCTCATCATTCAATCGCCGCCGTAGGTGTGGCGCCGCATGTCTGCCCTTGAAGTCCGCCGCTTCCACACCAGGCTGGGAGACGATGATGTATGTGTCTGCGTTGCACCCTGACGTCTCGATAGACGACAGAATCTGTGACTCAAGTGCGACTTGATTGTGCTGCTCGGAGAGGTGGTGGTTGAGCCATCTGATTCGATCAGTGCTATCTCGTAAAGGAGCTGTACAGCACATACTTGGATGTCGAAAAGGCGAAGAACGGCGACGTATCCTGAAATGCCTGCGAAGCGCGTACCAGCAGGCTGATGACGCCTAGGTTCGTATACCGCATCTCGCTGGGTTAGATTGCTTGCTACGACGAAGGCTCGAGCATGACGGCGTATGAAGTTCGTAGCACAAGCAGCATTGGGGCAGTCTGGGCCGAGAAGTCTTGGCACCTGCGATCAGCGATAAAGAAATCTAAAGTTTGAAGAGTCAAGCACCGCGCACAAATGCGTCCTAAGCAGAAGCTGCCGCTCAAACCTCTCAAACGACCGAGACCGATAGAGGAGGTCACTTTCGATCCAGATGCGCGGCAAGATTACCTGACTGGATTCCACAAGCGGAAAGTGCAACGCATCAAGCATGCCCAAGAGCAGGCGGCCAAGGAAGCAAAGGAGCAGAAGATAGAAGCACGGAAACAAGTCAGCTGAGCGTTACAAAAGCGGAGCAAATGCTGATGGTAGCTTCAGCTACGTGAGCAACGGAAGAAGGATCTGGAGCAGCATGTCGAAACCGTGAATACAATGCTTCGCAAGGCCGAAAGAGGCTTTGTCGATAGTGACGACGAGGGCGTTGCAGAAGTGGAGGACGTTGTGCAACAGCCCGTCAGCAACGCGTCAGCTGTCGCCGGACACGAGGAGGAGTTCATCGATGAAGACAAATTGACGACTGTGACTATTGAGCCCATGGATCTAAACGGAGCGGACGAGGAGCCAGACAGCAGTGAAGACGCAGCTGAGGATGCCTCCGAGATGACTCCAGCAGTGCATACGACGAAGATGAAGCCATTGAAGAGAATATGGTCGAAGACAAAACCACAAGCGGACGGCGGTGAAGAAGAAGAAACGAAAGTTCCGATACGAGAGCAAGGCCGAAAGGTCGCTGAGTAGGAGCAAACAAAGCTCGAAGAATCGAGAAGCTGCGAAAGCTAGAAGAGCTGCATGAATGATACCCATATAACCCGTGCATCGCTACGTTTGCGGTCGTGACAACGCGATCTCGCATTCACAACGTATGCCACGTCATACGCTGCTGGACCCATGCTAAGCTTGTAAAGCATAGGTTTGAATCGGCGGCGATGAGAAATTGTGTTGGATCTGGCGTTGATGGACATTGGCCATCTGCGTGTTATCAACAGCATGCTGAGGAGGCAATCAAATGTTGCCAATCTCTGCGACAAAGTCGTCCAGCTCCTTCTTGGTCGCGGTGTACTTGGCAGCCATCTCCTCGTACTTTTGCTCCCACATGTCTCTGTGCTGTACTGCGGCCTTCGCTTCGCGCTCGTGGTGTCCCGACTTCACATCTGTTGCTCGCAATCTGCAAATGGGCGTCAGCATCGACCTCTGGTGGAGTATTGAAGAAGTGGTATCAGTACTTCTCATTCGCTTCTCTCAGGTTGCGATCAGCCTCTTCCGCCTCTTCCTCCAGTAGCTGGACTTTGCGTTGCAGACCCTCATTGTGCGTTCCGTGCTGTGCACTCTCGTCCACAAGGCTCTTGGCTTCCTTGATCCCGGTCTCGAGCTTCTCCACTTCCTTCTCAAGGACTTGGTTTTTGTGTGTGAGTGATGTGATCTCTTGATCTTTTGTGAGATTGTCCTGCTCCAGCTGCTTGACCTTCGACTTCAGCTCTTCGACTTTAGCAGCATTCTCGTCTGCCTCAAGACGGAGCGCGGAGAGCTTCTATGAGATGTTTCAGCATATGTACGCACAGACGCGCGGCGAGCAGGAACAGGTGAGGATGGGGATGCGCAAGCAACGAACCGCTTTGATGCTGTCCATGATAGAACACTCTGTAAGGTATCTGGAATCTTGGACGGTCCTGTGATCAAACGCAGTCGAAGCTGTCAAGATATTGCCCTCGTCTGATCTGCTGTTCGACGTGTTTAATGTCCTTTAGCCCCTGGTCCCGCTCCAATTCATGGCTCAGCAGACGCGCGGAGAGAACCTTCCGCCAGAGAGCGCGCCTTTTCCGCCCGTCGTCTAGACAACTACGTGTGTCAACAACCTTGATCAATAACGAACTGTATCTTATGCGAGACCACCAAATCACATCACGAAGAGCCAGCACCTAACGCACTCGAAAGCACGATGTTCGCATATCGCGATCAAGAGAACTTGGTGGACCAGCAGCAGCAAGCTGCAGCCGCGAAACCACTCAACCAGGGCATCAAAGGCCTCGCTCCAAAGACACCAGGCAATACTTTCAAGAGCAGCAACAATGGCCGCACACAACGACAAGAGGACGAGAATCGCGTGTTTGGCACTTTGAGAGGAGCAAAGCAGGACAAACTCTCCTTCGTCACTCCAGCACCGCGAGAACGTGCGCCTCTGGGAGTTCGAACAACAAATGCAAAAGCCTTCCAAACACCACTACCATTCCCGCAAAAGACGACGAAGCGCGCACCGCTGAGCACGTCTGCGAAGAAGCCTAAGCTTCGGATACACCAGACTCCGCCTCAGGAACATGAACACGAGACATCACCTACCTCGGTTACGGCGCCCACGATCACAGCGGAGCCAGAACCTTGCGTTGAGCCCCGCGATCCCGAAGATGACCTTCCAGACATTGAGCTATTCGCTCCAAGACCCACGCCACTCGAGGATCTACCAGAGCATGAGTTCGAATTCCGGCGTGGCGATTTCCAGCCAATCGATAGGAAATATCTTTTCGCAGGATTCATAGCCGAGGAGCGACAAAAGCAAGAACAACAACAGCGAGAGGGGCTGGCGCGATCGGAGGAAGAGTTGATGAAACAGCAGGAAGAGTTGTGTAAGCAGTCGATGCAGGAGGTGCGGGAAGCACTGGCGAGATCATCACGGGATGGCACGCATGGTCTCGATAGAGACGCCGCAGAAGCGTTGTCAATGAGGCCGAAGCAGTCGGTCGCGACACAGCAAAACGTCCCCCGTTTCGCTAGACCAACTGCCGCTGCAAACGCAAGGACACAATCCGCAGCGGCCCTCGCCGCGAAGCGGACGCCAGGAGACGTAGCAAGTCGAAGCACAATCGGCTATGCAAGAGGTCGCAAGGTCGCTTCTGTCATCGGCAGATCGCCAACGTCAACCCCTGAGCATGCTGCAGCTCAACGCAACATGACTCACGGCATGCACAGCCTTGACATTGCCGGCACTGACGATGCCGACGATCGCGAGTTCTGGGATCTTGTGCGGTCAGCGACAGAGTCGGCATTGCCTCGGCATGACGACGCAGAGGAGGAAGCAGAGGAGATATTTCAGCTATGATCATAGATCGGTCGCCACCAGCTCATGTGCTGAGTAGGAAGCAAAGCCCAGGAGGCGTTATGACCCAACCGAGAAGCGAGACTTCGACAGCATCGTCAGTACAGTGATGATCGGACGGGGTTTTGGAACGTGCACGGCGCGCCCGGAGTTGTTTGCATTCATCATGACAATAAGATACCCAAGTATGCCAGACAGGATAGCGACATTGCTAGAACGATATATTCTCTCCTCTCACCGCGCACCTAGACCTTGGGCCTGTTCCACATTTCCTTCTCATGCCGCAGACATCTCTGCACGTAGGGTATCGTCGCGGTCGCCCACACACCTGCCCATAAGAACGGCAAAACCCACCCAACCACGTATGCGGCATCGCGCTCGAGTGTCCAAACAAGTATGGTCGTCGCGACAGCAGCACCAAGCGCTCCGAAAGCCCAGAAGAATGACAAACGATCCAGCATCTGTCGGAAGAGGTGACTGGCTTCGAAGCGAGCGTTCAGCTCAGCGCGATACGTCTGCCCACCGGAACCGTCCACAGCCACCACGTCTTCGATGATGCTGTATATGCCGGGTCTCATCGGTGAACCCTTGGACACGGACGAGATGCGGATCGGGGCCGGCTTCTTCAGATGTCGCAGTGTCTCTTCGACAAGGAGCTGGAAGGAGAACCAGAAAAGCAGACTGGCGACCGGCATCGCGAGCACGCGGATGGGCGGGTCATCAAAGACCGTGCCGATTATGAGTTCGCACATGATGAAGAACCACGCCGCACTGAAGTTCCAGTGGAACCAATCCAGATACCACCGTCGCGCGTGCAATACGCGACACGTCGAGCCCTTCTTGAATAGGCGCCAGAACCGGACGAAGTACTCGACGATGCTCACGCCGCCAAGACAGCCGGTGGAGATGGAGAAGACGGCGTTGGCCGACATCTTGCCGTGGACATGGAGACCATACCACAGACCGAAGTAAAGTCCTATCGGCACCCCTATGCAGTCTATGAGGATAAGAGTCCAGAAGAAGGCGATGCTACGCTTCCGCGTGCGCAGGGTATAGTTGAGCGGCGGCAGGGCGGAGGACTGCATTGGGGAGATCTGAGGAGTGCGAGAGTCGTCGGTCGCAGTGGTGTCTTGTGGCGAGCCTCCCTCCGTTGTGTGTTGAAGGGGGGGCAGATTGATCGAGT
This sequence comes from Persea americana, assembly GCA_029852735.1. Taxonomy (NCBI): domain Eukaryota; kingdom Viridiplantae; phylum Streptophyta; class Magnoliopsida; order Laurales; family Lauraceae; genus Persea; species Persea americana. Next base: position 16,863 of record JAQQXO010000258.1, on the reverse strand, counting down.
TGCGACCTTGCTCTTCCGGAGGTGTGATTGGGTGAGCAACATGTGTCGTGGAAAGGTCCTTGGGCAGCGCTGTCTCATGTTCCGGCAGTGCCGTCAATGAAGACGCTGTCGAAGCGAGTCGCGGTTGTTTCATATTCTCGTTGGCAGCCATGTCGCGTGAGTGCGGCTGAAAGTCTGGGTCGTAGGGCGGATGGTGGCAGAGTCAAATCGCGTGTGATCAGGATGGGATCATCGTATGGGACTTCCGATAGTCGAGGTAGCGATTGACAGGGGATGTTGATGGTAGGAGATGAGGAGTGAGGTTTTCGTGATAGGCAAGACTAGCAGTCTGCGGCACTCTCCCAATGCCTCGTCGTCATTGCGGTCGACGCCGCGTCTTGGCTTGCGATTACGGTTGCATGACCAAAACTGCTTAAACTTTTTGGGGAAGGAACAAAACGGCTGGTGACGTCCTCGCTATCGGCCGTCGATACACACCTTTGTTCTGCCACGATTATGAGATATTGACGAACGGCGACGGAGTCACAAGCAACATCTCATGTAAGAGCCTGAGGGGCGTGCGCAGGCGCAGGCGCAAGCGCAATGCTGCTCCTTACGCGACTCTCGAGCCTACTTCCTGCCATTGGCCATGCGGCGGCAGCGGCAATAGGCGTCCAACAACATCCCATCAACAGCCTCAGTGCACACAAAACCATTTCATCCGCTCATCTCGAGCATCTCACAACGCTTGCGCGTCTCGTAGACATTTCCTACTGCGTCGCTGGGCCAGCCACGACTCTCAGTCCGCCCTTCACATGCCCATCCTATTGCTCAACCTTCCCCGACCTGACCCTGATCGACACATGGGATACTGGAGCTCTTACGGCAGACTCGTGTGGTTACCTCGCAGTCGACAGCAATCCTGCGAATCCCCGCATCATTGTCGCATTTCGAGGAACCTACAGCCCCTCGAACATAATCACGGATCTGCGCAACACACATCAGCCATTCGTCCCATATCCACCGCGCATCAATGACACGATCCAAAAAGCACATACTCACGTCGACCATGACTCATGCGCAAGTTGCAGAGTGCACACAGGGTTCTACAAGTCCTACCTAGCAACGAGACCATACCTCCTCCCGCCTCTCCTCCGCATCCTCTCCGACCCAACATTCCGCAATCATACTCTACATTTCATAGGGCACTCTTCAGGCGGCGCTCAGGCACTCTTCTTCGGCCTGGAGCTTCGTACACGCGGCTACAACGCCTACATGACGACATTCGGCGAACCGCGAGCGGGAAATGATAACTTCGCTCGTTATGTCGATCGAGTATTCAGCAATAAAAATGGTTCCACGAGCAACGTTCTACGGACATATACCCGCGTAACGCGCATCGATGACCCGGTACCTCTACTGCCACCCCGCGAGTGGAAATACGCCAGCCATGGCGACGAGCTTTTCATCAGGGCGTCGGATCTGCCGTTTGTGGCCACCGATGTCATCGTCTGCGAAGGAGCAGAGGATCAACAGTGTAGCGCAGGCGGAGAGAGGACAGGTTTTCGCGGCTGGGTGACAAGGGGCTTCAACATGAGGCGAATGCTTTTTGAGCATCGGGACTACTTCATACGACTTGGGCTCTGCGTGCCCAAGGACTACTCGGAAGGCCGGATTCGGTCGTGGTGGCGAGCATGGGAGCATGCTCATGGGATTTAGGCGTAAAGTGCGATTGTGTTGTTCTATACTGTTCTTTTGATGCACGTGGCCATGCACCCATTCCATTTCCCCAACGCCGACGCCGATGTCATATCCATCATAGCTGCCTTGAGCCAACGCGACGAAACTAGCGTCTTGGGCCGGAAGTCTTCGAACGACCGCTATGACCTGTCCTGGAACCCGCAGATCTACCGCTCTGACGTCTGTCGCCGACGGCAGCGCTATCGCCATGTTCCTCGAATCGACGCTCAGGGTACACGGGAACGCCTTCGTCACTCTCATCGTCGTCAGAGATCAGATCAACGACCTCGCGCTCCGGCGTGTGGAGCGTCGGCCGACGATTTGGATGCTTTCCGGACGTGCTGCGTGCCGGTGCTTTCCGCGGGATTCTTTGTGTCATGACGCTGGCGGGGCCGGACAAGTTCCTCCGCTGACTCGATTGTTCACCACCGTCATATAGCGCCGCGTTGCTGTAGTAGGGAGCATCACGGGTGCGTGGTCGGCTTAGCAAATTTTGACGTGGTGTCCAGCCATCCTCGTCGGGAAGGGATCGTAGGTCCGGAGCTGAAGAGTACCGCTGGAAGTCGTCATCGACATAAGGTTGTCTTCGCTGAGAAGTTGTAGAAGTGTAGTCCTCTTGGTCTTGTCGCATGCTATCAAGATCTGGATATGGGAGCTGACCTGGCAAGCGTCCTCTTGGGCCAGGCTGTGGAGTTGACACAGCACGGCGACTGAGACGAGATGCTTGAGGCTGAGGTGAAGCCATTGTCGCGCACCGACGATCTGTACATCTGCTTGCGTGCATCTGATGGGCCACCTGCGTCACGCAACTGAGGCTGCCGAGGAAGTCGCGGCGGCAGAGGCGCATCCTCAAGCGCTGCCAGCTCTTCGCGCGTCAAAGCCACCGAAGATTCACCTCTCCTCTTCGCACGTTGTATCCGGTCCAGCGCGACCTCTCTGAGATACTCCTGGCGCTCCTGCATCTCCTGTTGCCATTCCGACATCTCATCAAAAACCTCAAAGTGGTCCAAATTAATATGCATCTTTTCACCCCCGATGCTCGGTCTGTCCATCCACGGACGTTCGTCCTCATACACCTCTGTGACTCGCGCATTTTCCTCCAAGGCACCCGGTGGTCTTCCCCAGAAGGGCGATCTTGTAGGAGCTCGCAGCCGACCAGCTAGACTGCCTCCTCTTGAAAAGCCGTCTCGATCGGCTTCTCCATGAACGACGCATGGCCGAGGATACTGACGCCAGAAGCGCCGATGACCCACAAGACTGTCGTGAATATGCTCGCGAACAAGCCGAGCGTGATCGCGACTACGAAGAGACCAGTGTACAGCTGGCTTGCGGTGGCGCGGAATGAGCCAATCTCGAGATCTGCGCCTTGGAGCTTGCCAATGCCCCACATCCCACCGACGACCAGGAGGATGACGAAGAGAAGCAGCCAGTTGGTGAAGAGCGAGTAGAGCGAAATTATGGAGAACAGCACGGCGTAATTGCTTGAGAAATACGACAGGTTGTAGTTGACGCGACTCTGCGCATCTGCAAAATTGAGCGGCTTCGACAGCCTCTTGACATCGAAGAACTCTCCAATGGGCTTCATGTTGGTGAATCGGGACATTATGGACTGTGTGCGTACGCCCTCGAATCTCGAATCGGCCATTCATCTGAAACCTCGACGTCAATGCGTTGAGGGGGATCGTGAAGCGGTCCATGACGAGAAATGGATGAGATGAGCTGTGAGGAAGTCGAGAAGGTTGTTGAGATGAACGTCTGTTCGCGACAAGTCTTTATCCTAGATGAAAGTTGTTGAGGAAGGCGCGGATCGTGCGCAAGATGCTGGATGGCTCGGAGAAGGACGGTCTGATAAGAATCGAAATGGGCTGATTGATGCAGAAAGAGTGATTGAGCTTCGGATGATACAACTCTATGCGTTGAGGCAGCAATGAAAGAAGATTATCGTTCACGGGTCAACACGTTGTCGCGAGCTGACTCCGCAACGCTCGGCCCCTGAAGGGACTTCCCGCAGCTAGGCTTGATCGAGACACAACGCTTATGCGGCTTCAAATTCGTTATTTAGACCTTCCACGCAACCTCACAATATTTCATCGTTGTCGACGTTCGATACTGCTGCGATCTCCGTCAGACCACTCTCATATGGCTAGATAACATTCCAGAACCGACACAATGCGATCCTGGACTCTTCTCCCGGTCCTGCTGGCCTTTGTGTCATTCTTCACACTTTGCCATGCCTGGTCGAAAGAAGACCATGAAATCTTCACGCTTCGAGATGCCGTCGTCACGAACGAAGGTGCAGACACAACATTCTACCAACTTCTCAACATCACCTCTTCCGCAACACAGAAGGAAGTCGAGCAAGCGCTCAAGAAGCGCTCGCGGCAACTCCACCCAGACAAGGCCATACCGTCCCTCCTCGCACTCCGCAGCAAACCTTCGGCAGCGCCAAAAGGCGGCAAGAAGCCTGGTGTGAGAGTGCAGAAGGGGCCGACTCAGAAAGAGCGCGATCAGATCACGAAGCAGGCGACGGACAGATATGCAAGATTCAACCAGGTCGCGGCTATCCTGAGGAACAAGGACTTGCGCGAACGCTACGACCATTTCCTGAGGCATGGATTCCCGAGATGGCGAGGGACAGGATACTACTACGAGCGCTTCCGACCAGGCCTTGCGACGGTCCTGTTTGGCTTGCTTCTCGTCTTCGGTGGTGCGGCGCACTACGGCGCCATGTATCTCAGCTACAAGCGACAGCGCGAGTTCGTGCAACGGTACATAAGTCAGGCGCGCAAGACTGCATGGAGTAATGAGAATGGATTCGCCGGAATCCCGACTGGCCCTGTTGAGGTCCAACCGCCTCCAGCTGCGCCTATGGAGGAGCAGGCCATGCCCATGAATCGCAGGCAGAAGCGCATGCAGGAAAAGGACAGCAAGAAGGAGAAGAGCAACCCTCGAGCGGCGAGAACGGCAAGGAAGCAGGGCGTGAGCACGCCAGTCGAAGCGGAGCCGATGACGGGACCCTCAAGGAGCGAAGAAGCGTGTCGTCGCGGAAAATGGCAAAACCCTCATTGTAGACTCACTTGGGAACGTGTTCCTGCAAGAACAGTCGGTTGAGGGGAACATGCAGGAATTCCTGCTCGATGTGAGTCTGCGCTCGTAGTTGCACCTTCAAAGCTGACCACGACAGCCCGACGAGATCGCCGTCCCTACCATATACCAGACAGCGCTCTTCCGCCTACCCATCTGGATGTACTCGCAGACCGTCGGCAGAGTGCTCAAGTCTTCGACGCCCGAATCACTGCTCGATGGCGAAGCGATCAGCGTAACGCAAATCCCCCGAAGACAACAGCGAAGCACTCATCAACTCCGCCACGGCAGATAGCCAGTACGCCGAGGACGCGGAAACGAAAGTCTAAAGTGAGGTAGAGCAAGTATTATACGATATGGACGTCGAGTTCGTAATCTCTCCGCTTGCCATTCATGCCACATGACATCGAGAGTATTCCCCAGGAGGGTGGAGGAAATCTCGAAGCGCAGCCGCTGTCCACGCTCTGCCTCCTCAAATCGCTGTCTTCTTCCGTCGGTTCAGCTCGCGTACATCTGGACTTCGACATCCCCAAGCTTCCAAGACATGACCTCATCTCCAAGGGCGTCGATGAGAAGACCGACTCGACCTCCACGAACCGCCTGCGAAGCATGCATGCGACGTCCGCGTCTGCTTGCAATCGCGACATCGGAACCTTCCCGTACGATGCGAGCGCAAGTAGAAGATGTGTCCAGCTAAGAGACCGCGGCACATCCATTTCGGGCCAGATGTACAGAGTTGCGGATGAACGATCGCACACGATCTTGCACGATATCGAGTCCAAAAGCCGATGTTGAGGACCGTGGAATATGCACAACGATGTGTAGACTCAAAAGACAGAGACAGATCCGAGTGTTTCAATCTACGCAGCAAAGACAAAGTGACGCTGGGCGCATCAACGTGACAAGTCGAAAGACTTTAGATGTAGTGAAAGAGGGTATTCTCCATTTCATGATAACGCCTCCCAACGTCTAGACTCGTTGTGCACAACGCGTGACACTAGGTCTACAGAATCGAAGCGAGTCATAATAGCCTCGGTCATTACGCCTAATCTGCAAGTCGTGAGGTGTATTGTACCGCTTCCGCCCTATAACGCCACTGCCCATGTCTAAGTGATTGGAATGCCGCAAGTCATTATGCGACCTGGAAAGAGAGTTTTGGTGCTGAGAGAGGATAGCGGCGGGAAGAATGTCTCTCGTTGCTTCAAGACTTTTCGATGCCCTCCATTGAGCCGGCTTGCCTCTGCGCGAGCACTTCACGGGCGTAGAACTCGACGAGCATCGTGCCGTAGGCCTCCAGCTCCTCTACCGGCACGGAAAGGCGGAAATCATTCAGCAGCAGGAATTGTAGTTCCAGATGGTTCAATTCCATTAGTGGAAGCCCTCCGACCTGTTAACCTATTAGCTGAGACAATGATGCACTAGCCATGTACCGACCTTAGCGTAGCGAGAGTTCGTGTAGAAAGACATCCGAGAAGAACTTGCTTGCGCAGGTCACTCCAGCGATGACCAGACGATGGATGTTGAAGCTGTCAACGACGAAGAAGTGGGAGAGATTGACAGGATCGTGATCGGAAAGAGGTGGGGAAGGGAGGTCTGCGCGGTGAGAGCGCTCTGCGTCGAATGTCGTCGGCATCGGTGGCGGTGACATTTCCATCTCGTCTCGAGAGGCATTTTGAGATGTATTTCTGTCTAGGGACTGCTGATTGGCCTGTCGTAGGCTTTGCACAGGTCCTGAATTGACCTTTTCGGTCATGCGGTCGAAGTAGACCAGGAGACTGAGGAAGACTTCGTAGGTCGTCGGGCAGTATTTATGTATGCGGCTAAGATAGCTTAAAATGGTAATGCTAGGCACGTTCTTGCCATGGAATGCCAGAACGCTGTTTGTTTGCTGGCTTAGACCGGCGGCGCCTTCGGGAGACGGTATCTGGCGGTGAAGGTGCTCATGCTGTCTGTCATTGGTAGCTGTGATTTTTGTGAGGAGGCCAGCGACCATCTCGATTATGTCGGTGACTGGCATATCACTAATCTCGTATTGTGGAGGAGGAATGACATTGCTGTTCTGCAGGGCCTGCGGTGACGGGAGAGAGGAGTCTGAGGAGGTGGCATCGTCGCCGACAAAGCTCTGAATGTGGTGCAGGTCTCGAACCTTGATTCTTTGTGGTGATGTCGTGGTCGCGGATCCTGCTGGGGATCTGGTGGTTTGCGACGAGGCTGACGGCTGTGCAGGCGATGACATGGGCGAGCCGGAGGCTTTGCCATATGTCGAAAGCTGTTGACTTGATCCCGACGATAACGTGCTCGTTGAACGGGTCGCGTCGTTTGCCGGAGCCTCCCTCTCGCCCGGAGCGTCGTGGACGACCGTGTTCGGGGTAGAGTGCGCCGTTGCGGATGATACGGAAAGACGGCTTGATCCTGGAGCACGAGTCGTCGAGCGGTTCGATGTAGGCCTGGCAGCGGGCGAGCTGTGTCGCGATGCTTCGTGGTATTCCCTTTCACTCGGTTGCGCCAAATGCGCAAGCATGGTCATGACAGAAGCCATGTCAGATCGGAAAAGTGTCCATAGCAGTCCTGCGTTTCGAGTGCGAGTCAGCATTCATCTTCTCATTGAAGAACGTCTCGTGCAGCTCATCATGCCTCGTTCGCGAAAGGGGGCTCAAGGTCGTGGCGTTGGGAGAAGCTACGCGACTGCGAGCTCGACACTAAGCTGCTGGACAGCGAGTGTGGCAATGTCACCGCTGTCGAGTGGCAGGCCCAAACAGCTTCAGACGCGCGCTCTTGCCAGATAAAGGAATGGGATGAGGAGCTGGTCGACTTACAGGACAGACGGCAACCTTGTGCCGTAGCAACTCGGGATGAGGATTGAGGAGCTCTGGACTGCGATGCGAGCTTAGGCACGAGCTGGAATATCTCGAATGGAGGCTGTCGGCGGCGACTTGTAATCTGCTTGACGGTTCGCGATGTCGAGGTGCAAGATGATGGGTGAGCGACAACTCGGAAACTTTGACGTACGCAGGGAGATGCTCGGCAGGACATCAGCAACTTTGGAATCTTGGGACGTGGCTTGCAACTACCGGCGTCACCACTAATCTGTCTGCATGTGCTCAGGCTTCAAGATTATTGTTATTAATTCTGCCCCACACGACGCTCTGAGCACGAATGCATTCAAGATGTGCTGCAGATGCACCATAGAGCCATTGCTCAGGCTCTCGTCTCTCACTTCTGCCTAGACCACGCCTCTGCTCAACGCTACAAAGTACTGTAGGCTTTGATTCGTCGGATGACATAAGGTTTGCACGTGGCATGCGAGACATCTTTTGCTATTCGTTTGCACATAGTGTCTGCTCTACTTCGTCCCTGGCCCGGTGTATCCGTTGTCTGGTAGATACAGATGCCTCTGAGCGCCCTTCGCTGTTAGAACCACCATGCGTATCACACCGCCTGAGCTGCCGTCCCACTTGATCGCTTCTTGCAATGCACCCTTCACGAAATTGATCCCATCTTGTTCCGACATGCCTTCCTTCCAATTCGAATCGCAATATCCGTAGATGTACGTTGAGCCAGAGCCGCCAATAGCATACGTTTGTCTGTGCAGAGATCCTCCAAGAGGTATCGAGTACACCTGTCCACCGTGTCTTGGGTCATAGCCTGCGATGATCATGCCGGCGCTGTTGCAGTAAGCGTAATCCACGGGGCCATGGCGACAGAGGCACGAACCTCAGTTGGTCCTTGTTGCTGTAGCACAGCTCCTGGAACAATGCCGCGGCTGTCTGGGTGGTCGGTGGCTCTGCATTTGCAACTCCGTACATGCCCAGATAGTAGTGAACAATGTCCGCCACCGCTTGTGTGTCTGCTGCGGATCCCGATCTGCAGCACCATATCGTGTCGTGTACTTGCGTCAGCTTGTCCGTCACTCTGTTGGCAATATATGCGCCGGTCGTGGTTCTACTGTCTGCTCCAAGGATGACGCCGTCCTGGAATGTGATGGCCATGCTTCAATTGGGTCAGCATGTAAATGCTAGGTAAACGTCAAGATATTACATGGACGTCCCAAGGCTAACTTGAGTCAGTACATGTGTCCGTGCGATCAGTATTGACTTACTTGACTTCGCCCTTCTTCAGGTGGTTCATGTCGACGTGAATGCCATCTATTGAGCGTCAATCCTGCCAGACTACCCCAAACGCAGAGTGATTCGCACCTTCCCCAAGCATGCCATGGATCGTCATCCTGAGACCAGCTCTTCCGTCCCGTGAACAATTGAGCGGAGTTCGCGTGATCGAAGCTTTGATGATTGTTCGCCGCAGAAGAGTCGAATCGAGAGCAGATGTCGTTCTTTAAGCAGCTTGATGGGAGAGGTCACGGCCTACAAGATCCAGGGGATATGTGTGCGAGAATGATCTTGCTGTTGCTGTGTAGATGTTGGAAGTGCTTGACAGCAGGCAAGGCGAGGTACGCGGCGTGACGATGTTGTAGAGCCGCAGAACAGTCCCGCAGATCTGCACGGCTCAGCCCTACCGCGAATCGAATGACAACTGCCTGGCACGCAAGCTACATATCCTGCAGATCGAGAACTGGATACTGTCGAAGCTGTCATCTGTGCGCAAATCGTCTCAAAGGTCCAAGGGATCATCAGCAAAGCTCTCCTTAACATCTTGCCTCTGGAGGCTCGGCGGACTCGCTCAAGCGCATAAGCATGGACAGTGTATGAAGCGTGCGACGATGGCAGCAATGGCACGAACACCATGGTGCTCTTGACCATAAGATCCATCCGCGCATTCCTCTCCTGACATCCGGAGTCCTTGGGGTACTGGTATCCCTCTGAATTGATCGTCACCTCAAGTTGTCGCCTTTCCTCATCATGGCATCCACTACGCTCTCCCTGCTCTCCTACCTGCGCATTCCTGTAGCAGCGACGTCAGCCATTGTCGCATCGCTGAGCGGACTCTTATGGTGGAATCAAAAGTTCGCCCTCGAATGTCTTTGCACAATTTCCGCTAACATGACCGACAGTGAGATCATATACCCACGGACCATGCCGCCAGGCTCGAGGACTAAGGTCCCGCGGCCGTCTGAGTTCCCGCAATACGGCATCAGAGACTACGAAGAGCTCACGATACCGACGCCTGACAATGAACTGCTGCACGCCTTCCTCATCCGACCCTCGAAACGACATATGAAGGACTCGAGCAAGGTCACCGTTATCGCCTTCCACGGCAATGCGGGCAACATCGGCCATAGGCTGCCAATCGCGGGCATGTTGAATTACCATTATCCGTGCAACGTCCTCATGGTCGAGTATCGAGGCTATGGACTGAGCACGGGCTCTCCGAACGAGAAGGGCCTCAACATCGACGCACAGGCCGGTCTGGACTACATCCGGAAGAGCGAGGAGCTCATGGGCAGCAAGATTGTCGTCTACGGCCAGAGCATTGGCGGAGCCGTGGCGATCCAGCTCGTCGCGCGCAATCAGGACGCCGGGGACATCAGAGCATTGATTCTCGAGAACACCTTCACGAGCATACGCAAATTGATACCGAGGTACGGACACAGGAGGCGATGCAGTGTGGTCGGCTACTGACAGCACTCAGCATCCTGCCGCCTGCTCGGTATATCGCGCACCTCTGCCATCAGATATGGCCCAGTGAGGAGACGCTGCCCAGGATAAGAGATATACCTGTGCTGTTCCTCAGCGGTGCCAACGACGAAATCGTCCCGTAAGTGCATCGACTCCTCGCCGATGCGTTCAAGACTGACGATCATAAAGTGCCTCGCATATGACACGACTGCATTCGGTATGCGTAGCGCCAAAGGAGATTGTCATCTTCAACAAAGGCACACACAACGACACGGTCGCGCAGCCGGGGTACTTCGATGCCATCGGTCGGTTCCTCAACGAAAAGGTCGCGAATGTTGATGCGCCGTCCTCGAATCTATAGCATTATATTGCACTCCGTCGTCTACATGGCATCCATATGCTCGAAATGACGCGATCATGCTCTTCCCACCGTCCACGAGACCTTCATGCTGTCGTTCATCGTCCCTCGCCACTCAGATAACCATGCTCGTTGAAAATGTCCTCTAGGAACTTTGAAGGCGCCCTTCCGTCAACCGTATTTCTCGTTCCGCCCATGCTGCCTTCCGCATACTGATTCCTGCGCCCGCTCATGCCTTCCGCACCATCTCTGCTCGATCTGCGCCCTCGCGACTGTGGCGCACCGGCAGTTCCGCGACCTTCGGAAACATTGACGCTCGACCCCACGAGCGTTGTCCCCCCCGACGGACAGGACAGTGCCGCCAGCAGGGGCGGCAGCACCTGGCGCGTAGTATCCCGCCGGCAGATAGCTCGACGAGCGATTCGCGGACGGCGGCGCCCCGGCACCCGCTGTAGGCGAGAAGAACAATTGGCTTGCATGCTGGCGCGATACGTGCTTGGATCGCGCCGTGCCGCTGCCTCGGTGCGCTCTTGTGCCGCTCGACGATCGTGGCATGGACCCCGCTGTGTACGAGTGGCGCCCTGCCAGCCGGTCCATCGACACGTCTCTTGTACTAACGTATGACCCTTTGTAGCCATGTCCGATCGTCCCTGTCACGGCCTGGTAGAGCGGCGCTTTCGTGTCCGAAGGGTATGCCGCTCGCGAGGCGCGGTTGACGGATCGTTGCAAAGCCCACGCTGAGATCACGCGCCATGAGAGGACACACAGGCCCAGGAAGCCGAGTGCCGCACCCACGCAAATGAAGACTGTTCCCTCTGGCAGGTTCGAGACCTGCATGTACGGTGCTGCGCTGGTGTCTGGGACGATGAGTGGCGGGACGCCGACGCCTGCAAGGGTCGGCTGGTTTGCGAGGCCATATGATGTCGCGGAAGCGGTCTTCTGCGCTGAGTTCGAGGCGATTCCGCTTGTGATGCCTGTCGTAGAGGCGCCGGCCACGCCGCTGATTGTGCTTAGATTTGGCAGATCGGGGTTTATTGATCCTTGAGCGTGGGCGTATGAGGAAAGGATCGTGAGGAGGGCGTAAGTGGCCATTCGTCGTGCCATAGTGAAGACGTGCTGGGAAGTCTGTCGCTTGCTCAGCTTGCGCTTAGGTCGGTTGTTGTGCAGAAGCCGCCGAAGTTCAGCACTGTCTTGAGCGAAAAGACATGATTGATGTATCTCGATGGTGCTGTGCGCGCAGAGCAGCTGCCCGAATGACACGCCAGATGATTTGTGGTATAGTGATCGTCTTGAAGTCCTTTTGTCCGTGTTTCTAAGTAAGGGTAGTCTCTGGTTACTGTGGAGATTCATGTCGTCTAAATAGAAATACGGCGCGTCATTCTTCTTTCCGCAGCCAAGACATCCCGTGCTTCGCAGCAGTGGACGGGACAACGGCAAGAGCCTTTGACACTGCTAAGAGCGCGATAGGACTCGAGAGCTGCTGAAAGACATTGAGCGTTGATACATTGTGACCTTGTAGGCAGATCACGTCTAGAAATGCCCATCGACAAGCTGCCGGCCGCTCTAGAAGCTGTGTTCGTCACGCACGCCTCGGATCCTGAAGCACTTCTAAGAGCCTTCATGCCAGCACTATGCGATGCATTGAACACTGATCGCATCTTCTTGCAGCCTCGTAATCCATTCACAAAAGTCTGTAAAGTCATGGTCTGGCGTAGACATCAAGATACACCGGGGTACGCGCCATAACAGTCCTTGTCTGACTTGCCATGCCACTTTCATATTGCGACTGATGAGTGACATCTGTGGTAGGCTGGCAATTCCCGGCTTGAAGCTCGACGAATGGTTCTTGGAAGATCCGTGGGAAGAGGAGGACCCACTCTGGCGCGCTGCCCTCCAGGTAAGTCGATTCTGTTCTTCGGACGATTGTGAAGCCGTCCATGATATGAGACTTTGCTAAGGCTCTCCTGTAGCTCAAGCCAAGGTGACAAGAACAACGCACTCGGAGTCGACAGCTGATATTGACCAGCATCTATATCGATGACCTGCAACAAGCCTCGGAGCATGGCATCCTCAACATCGAGTTTGAGAACAACTTTATGTTCCACACAGCATTCATCCATGGACACGCTCACTATCCGCCAATTCATTTGCAATCAGACGAGAGACAATTCTACGGCTCTGTGCAGCCTGCGGTCTTCACCGGATCTCGGACATGGACAAAGGAAGAAAAAGACCTTATGGAGGAGTGTCTCGTGCGAATCGCTCCTTTTATGAAGCACTACGGAGAAAGTGCACCGCACCTACATCGTCAGTGATCGTCCTCGATGAAGCATAGCAAGAAGCCTTGCGCTGGCGGACCTCAAGGCAGGAGCGTGCTGAGCACTTTCCGACGGCGCCTCGATCAGCACTTCCGCTCATCACTATGCCGCCTGACCTTGCCTGCATGACTCCTGAATTTCAATCCAGCTCAGCACTTCTGAACCAAAGGTTGTCAACATTATTATATCAAACCCATACAATATTCTCTCTTTTGACACACCATCAGGCTTTCACAATGTCACAACGCGGGCCCTGGAATAGCAACGCATCTCCTCCGACAGGCGTCGAAAACAATGGACATGATGGCGCTACTTACTTTCCGGAGCCACTTCCAATCTGTCAAATCGTGTTCCAAACTGGTCCATCGATGACAACGGCCCCTTATCTACACGTTATCAATGAACCACAGCACCTGGAGATTATCCTCGAATGCCTTCAAGGCCTTACACTTATGGATCGTCCTCTTGTCCCATGTTCCGGCTGCGAACATGACTCCGTTCCGGAGACGTCGATAGCGTCTCATCAGCTTCAGGTTCCGCTTGGTCCTGCTCCGACGCAAGCAATACAGTCACATCAGACTTCTGGGCCTGCGAACGTACAGGCCAATTACTTTGCCTCACAGCGGTTGCAGGACGTCCAATACGCCCAGGAGCCTCGCGGACAGAGATATCTTGCGCCGAACAGACGTTCGCAACAGCCTCCCCTCGAGTCGTCAGAGAATAAGCATGATCGCACTGAGAGGAAACGCGGAAGGGGCATGACTCCTATGTGGAGGAAGCGGTAAGCCCCACGGCAAGCTTGCACATGTTTCCTGCAGAAAGCGTAATCCACGAAGACGTGAGGGAAGCCGACCTGATCGGAGGAATAGCAGCAGGCTAGATGTCGTGAGGGTATAGGATACGAGTGCTCGTGCGGCTAAGCCACTCGCACAAGATGGCGACCCCACCTTTCTATATGGCATAACCCCCAGAATTGACTTGTCTGGGCTCGCTCGCGGCCTCGAATGTCCCGTTGCTCAATCGCCTGATGCCTTGCATCGTCGTGCTACCCAACGGCACGAATGTGACATTGTGGCCGCGACTCGCCATAAAAGCAACCGTCCCATTGTCGTACCCATACTCGAATGACGCCTGATTCGGCACCAGCTGGTCGTGTAATCTCGGCATTGCTATTGCCTGCAGCATCGTCATGTTCTGATCCAGCACATGCCACAACGCCTGGATGACAGCGGTGATGATGCGTGAACCGCCTGCCGAGCCCGTCGCCAGGTAGAATGAGGAGTTCGATAGATGCTCCACGATCGTAGGCGAGATGGACGAAAGAGGACGCTTGCCGGGCGCAACGTAGTTGGCCGGAGAAGGGATGAAGCCAAACGCATTCGACGTGTTTGGGATGGAGAAGTCTGCCCATTGTTAGCATGCTCCTTGGCACATGGCGCAGACCGCAGTAGCGACGAGAAAGTCTGGACACACCATTCATCTCATTATTCATAATGACACCAGTCTCTGGGACCATGAGCTTCGACCCGAAGAGCAGATTGACGGTCGTGGTCAACGTCACCGCCATCCCAGTCACATCAGTGGTGACAATCTCGGAGGTGCCATGCGTCTCAAGACTCTCAATGCCGTTGGGATCGTAGTACGAGACGTTGTGCGTATATCCCGTGATGCGACTTCGGATCTCCTCGGCCGTCTGCTCGCTCAGCATGCTCTGTTCGAACTGTTCGATACCCGGCAGGAATGCGGGATCGCCGAGTTCCGTTCGCTGTGGCAACGTCAGCTGCAACCCTTGCGCTGTCGTGAGCGAGGACAGGGGCTGGGATGACTCGCCTCGCCATACGCAAATCGCATCGCCTCGTCAAGACGGTGCGTGCTGATGTTGAGCGTCGCCGCCTGTCCAATGTCATCGTACCCTTCGATGATCTTCATAACAGACAACACGACCTCGCCGCTCGACGGCGCCGAAGTGCTCGTGATCTTGAAGTCGCGATACGTGATCTGTGAAGGGCTCATGACTGAGACGGAGTAATTCCTTAGATCGTCGAGCGTCATGGTCCCGTTCGCCTTTTGCAACGCGGCAATGGTCGTCTGCGCGATCGCGCCGTTGTAGAACGCTTGGGCGCCGTACCTGGCGACGGTCTCGAGCGTGTCGCCGTACCGCTTGCGGTACATTGTATCGTTGAGCTGGACCATTGTGCCGTTGGGCGCAAAGTCGATGGCCCAGGTCGGGTCGTTGACGAAGAAATTGTCGATGCCGCTTATCGCGGAGGCCATGTATCGCGCCAGGTCCTGCGTCACTGTGAAGCCATTCCTGGCGACGTGCGCAGCGGGCATGATCACGTCGTGCCAGGACAGAAGGCCGTATTTGTTGTGCAGATACTCCAGGCCACGAAGATCGCCGGGGACTCCGCTTCGCAGGGTCAGCTACATGCCTCATGTCCGCAGAGAGGTGCGGACCTTGCGAGGCCACCATAAAGACTGCCATTGACATTACCAAGATACATATCCTGAAACGCCGCGGCCGGCGCCGTCTCCCTGAAGTCGATGCCCTCGTAGCTCCCGTTCGCCGCGCGCACGAGCATGAAACCGCCACCGCCTATGCCGGAGTGCTGCATGCCAATGACGCCGACGCAGGCCACCGTCGCGACCATTGCATCCGCGGCATTGCCGCCGCTCGCGAGGATGTCGATGCCGATCTTGCTGCACACACTGCTTTCCGATGCGACCCGCGCCCAGCTTGTTGCGATCAGGGTCGAGAAGGATTGACGGTGGGCACGGTCTGTTGGGTGCTGCGCAGGCGAGGGACAGGAGCAGAGATGCTAGCGCAATAGTGTACATTTTGCTTGATACTTGCATCTTGAACAGAAACCTTCAGCATATAAGTCACGTACGGTGTAGGTTATGGTGGGGGAAGGCAGTCCAATGGTTCAAATGGTCGCAAGGTTCAACCACCGCACATGATGCGTCCCAATGGTAGTGTCAAGGTTCACACAGTGGAGGCGGACGTTATGTGCCGCCCGCCGTATCATAACGTCACATTCGACTGGCCTTAGCGTACACCGGCGTACTGTAGCTGGCCATGGGCGGCGATGTCGCTGCAGAAGGTTCCTTCAACGACAAGATGATAACAGGTGCGGTGAAGATCGCCGCGATAGCGACGCGGGCCATGCTAGAGAGGGCAAGTCGTTGCTTTCGGGCCGGACTCTGGTCGTGCGGATAAGCAGCCAATGCTCATAGACGTGCTCAGCGCAATCCTTAGACTGTCGCAACTGTGATATAGGCGATTCTTCAAAGCCTCTGCGGTGCTCGAAAGCATGACGTCGAAGAAGTCCTCCGACCTCGACAAGCGCCACGAGAAGATGGTAGATGCCAAGTCGGACTCATCCAGTCCCTCTCTGCTTGACAAAGGTGATTCATTTCCTTCTTCCTTCGATATCTCTAGAAAGAGGTTGCTCCCCTCGAAAAGCTTGTCATGAAATCGTCACGTGTGACCTTTTGTTGAGAATCGTACAGGCATCACGGCGCTACAAGAGACCACCTTCGGCACCGGCGCATCCGAGAACAAAGCAGCTTCCGAGAATCCTCGTGCATCTGAAGAGGATCCGACCGTGCAGCAAGCAGGCAAGCCGCCTATGGAAGAGTTCATCAGAGAGCATTACAAAAGCGAGCCGGTCTCTGCCGAGCAGATCATGACGACGCAATGAAGGAGCGCAATGGTTTGTATGCTACATGTAAGGTATCTTCGATATGCCGCGCACCAGCAGAATCGATCAGAGCATGCTCCTCCAACCACCACCGAAAGAAAAAACCT
>JAQQXO010000257.1:0-41937 GCA_029852735.1 Persea americana | reverse complement strand
CCTAGTCGGACATACACTGCGTTTCAGCACTCCGGAGAAGTATGTGTTCATATTTTAGCAGGAAACAAGGCTGCTGCGACTATTGCCGACACATTTACGAAATCATACGAACATGCTTCTGCACCTTTCAAGCTATTATCAGACGCTGGTGCGAACGTGATTGCAGCTGATGGATGTCCACCAAGAATTGAATACCAGGATAGTGTTCTTGCGTGGTTGAGATGTGGCGACTTCAACACGAACGCCGCTTTCACTGTTGGGGACCATCGAAATCTGTGTGTTTGCTGTTAAGCAAGTGATCAGAGCCCGAAACTTGCCTCAACCACAAACAGGACTTGCATATGCAGACAAGCGATATCAGAAAGTGAAGCCATCAAGCGCAATTTTGCCTCTTGTGCTATTTTCACAAAATTCGAATTCGGTAACCAGAACAAACGCAACAGTCGAAGCGAGCAGGATTGATCAGCACAAAGAGTCGAAGCAGGAAAAGCCAGAGCAAAAGCTTTCACCTGAGAAGAGTTATGAATCTACTGCTCGCAGCGATATAGTCACTGATGCTACGAGCCATGTAGTTGAGCGAGAGCAGAATGAAGCACAAACAAATGCATCCCACGACGAAGTCACAACGACAAGATTTGATGCTACGACAGATCGGATTGAGCAAGAGCAGAAAAAAGCACAAACTTCTACATCCGAGGACGACGTCACACTCACAGGATCTGATAGTGAGGAGCAAAAGAAACATGAGAAACGAACATTTCCACCTCTGGCTGAGATCAACCAGCAAAGGATTGATGGCGTCAAGCTAGCATCAGACTTGACAGACGCAGCAAAGTTATTCTTATCAAACCTTGAGCGAGATTTGAGAATTGATCTGGACGAATCGACAGCGCAGACTGATGAGATTGAGCACGACGAAGTCAGGTTGGGAGAAGAGCGTCTTGCAACGCGAAATCTTGAAGGAGAGCGAAGATCGCTTTTGGAAGAAGCGGCGAATACGATCGTTGATAATCCAGAAAGCGATACTCTGTCAAATGCTGATCAGAATGTCGAACCAGAAGAAATCATGCTATCACATCGTCTTGCCGCGCAACAAATTGACATAGAGAGAAGATCATTATTGGACCAGGCAGCTAATGCTCTCCTCGACGATCCAATACATGACATCTCTCCGTCGAATCTACTCCAATACATTCCGCCAGAAGCAGCCATAGAACGCGAGAGGATGCCTGCGGACCGTTTTGCCAAGAGAAACGCCGATAAAGAGCGACGATCATTGTTGGGACCAGGCAGCTGGTAATGTTCTCGATGATCAAATGCTCGACGCCCTACCCGTCGTCTCTGTCTCAATATAGCTCGTCAGAAACAGTTGAAAGGATTTCAGAGAATCGTTTTGTCAACCAGCAAGCTGATGAAAAGCGACGGTCATTATGGGATCAGGCAGCCTCTGATGGTCTTGACGATCCAGCACATGAGATCTCTTCATTCTATTCCCTGCAAGATGTCCCGTCGGAAGCAGCTGTAGAAGCTGAGAGCATGTCGGCAGAGCGTCTCGATGAACGACAGGCTGACGAAGACCAACGATCGTTTGCTGAACCAGGTAGACTCTAATGATATTGACAATCCAGTACGAGATCTCTCTTCATCTGACCCACGGCAGATGTCTCGTTAACGGCAGCAATCGAGTCTGAAAGCCAAGAAACAGACCGATCTGCTGAGCAGGAGGCTGATCGAGAGCGACAGGAGTTGTTGGATCAAGAAGCCACTCCTGCTTTCGTTGATTCACCAAGCAGTACATCTTCTTCTAATGTACCGCAGAATGTTTCATCAGCTGCAGCAGTAGACTCTGAAAGCGAAGAAGCAAATCAGTCCACCAAGCAAGAGACTGATCAAGAGCAACAAAGCTTGTCAAACCAAGAAGCCACTTCTGCTTTTGTTGACTCAACAAGCATTACCTTTTCCTCTGATCCACCGCAAGCAGTAGTAGACTCTGAAAATGAAGAAACAGATTGGGCTATTGAGCAGGAGACTGATCAAGAGCAATCAACCTTGCTAGACCAAGAAGCTACTGCTGCTTTCGTTGATGCGGCAAGCAATACCTCCTCCAATGCACCGCAAGATGACTCGTCAGCTGCAGCTTTAGAACCTGAAAGTGATGAAACAGATCAGACTACCAAGCAAGAGGCTGATCAAGAGCAACCAGACCTTAGATCAGGAAGCTAATCCTGCCTTGATTGACACAGCAAGCAACGACTTTTCGTCGACACCTGTGCAAGACAATCGAGGATCAACAGCAGCAGCAACGCATGGAAGGATGCCAACAACACTTGCATTGGTGCCGAAGGTGACAGCTGATCAATTCAGAGGTAATTCATTACAATCAACTCAGCAAGCCTCTCCGATACACACGACATCTTCTGTTTGGCGGCCAAGTCATACACGACGATATAGTTCTTCATCAGCCATTCTTTCGAAAAGGATTGCTGACGGCCGGACACCGAGTAACAATGACAAGTCTCAACAAGCAGATGCCACTACCGACAGCAGAACGTTCTCGCAACGTAACTCTTCCACATCACCAGGTGTAGCTAAAACCGATCATGAGGACACAGACACATCTACTCCAGATCTATCAATAACTGTCAATGACTTCTTGTGTCATAGCTTCGTAAGACGTGCAAACGGAACAATCGCTTATATAACGCGCGTACGGTTACTCACAAGGCTGAAGAAAGGCTGAAACAAGAGATGGCTGATGGAACATTGACACCAGAACTATCGGAAAAGTTAGAAAGCTTGATCGCATCGAACGAAAGATTTATTGCTTGGACACTGGCGGAAGAGCTGCATTCGATCTGGCTGAGATGCTTGATCAAGGCAGATTGTGCACTCTCGAATATCATTTATCGAAGGATGCGTTGAAAAAGGTCAGCAAGCAATCTACGAAGAAGCGCAAGTCATCATGGCTGCATTGGAAAAGAAATCTGTCACGATTGATTGGTATGAGAAGAGACAGCAGGAATTGGTCAAGACTGAAGCTGTACTTCGAGATGAGCTGGTTCGTCTTAGAGCTTTTCATGAGGATGATGATAGAGATCATTGGTAAGGCTAAGGATGTCTCTTCATACTTGTACAAATACTCGCCCTTGAACAGATATATGCTCATCTCTCGAGCTGGCGATTATGCCATATCATCTATACATAACGTTGTAGAGATGCATTGCGCGAACGCTACAAAGCATGCTGTCATTACGTTCTTGATCTTCGTCTTCGATCATCAATCACACTTCCTAACGCTTGCAAGTCTTGCTTTCGCAACCATCGTGTCTCGACAGAAGAATCGCCTGCTCGAACTTTGATCCATGCTAATAAAACACGCATGTCCCACAATCCATCAAGATCATTGCGCTGAGCGTTCTGCCGCAAGATCATCGATCGTCTGCTTTCATTGTCTTGCCATCGACGTAGGTCGAACTTCTTGTGTCTGGCGGTAAGATCAACTCCACATCATTCTGATCTAGTGCTTCAAGAACAGATCGAGCTAGAATCCAAGAACTGAGGTTTGGTGCTGAGTTCTTTCGTTCTGGATCAATGTTGAGAGCACAAAATGTTGCCCAGAATGCATTCGAATGTGAGTCGGCTGTAGGACAACGACGAATCTGGATGACTTGGTTGCGAGAGAAAGCTTGGCGTTGTGTAGAGTCAGAGCTGAAGTCGAGTGTTACAGGCCAGAAAGCTGTATCCACTGTCTTTACTGTTCTGATTGTTGAGAGATCTGGTACCAAGCATGGCGCTTGCATCGATCTTGTGCTTCCATCTTGCAATGTGATAGAGATTGGTATCGACAGAGGTCTTCTTGTATCAATGTCCTCGAGTACCAGACATCGAGACTCGATAGCGAAGACCCATAAATGTCGAAACGCCTGTAGATGTACACGATTGTCATGCACATCTGTTGGAAACAGTGGATAGAGTGAGCATATCAGAGCAGCAATAGCCAGATTGCTAGTTCCCAATGTCAATGTGCCGCCAGCCATAAATAACATGCCAATAGCCATATGTGCTGCAAAATGTGAGCCGTAAGGTGTTTCACTATCTGTTCGACCATGTAGACGACGTAGAAATCGGAATGTCTGCAAATCACCAGTACCAGCCATGATAGTTGCAGCTGACAATGCAAGCACATCGGTGCAGCGTCGAAGACCTGCTTGTGCCAATTTTTGATCGTAGTAATAGCTTTCCTTCGATCGGCCTTTGATCAGGCTTGAAAAGATGTTGAGGCAATTCAGAATCTCATTTCTTGCATCCACATCGCCAGAACCTGCATATTTCAAGCTTACAGCCCATGCAAGACCAGTGATCATGTAGTAGAGAGGTAGATCTGAGCTTCTGAGTGAGCCAGTCAGTCCACTCAATTCGTGCCATTTGTTTTTACAACACTTTGGCACATTGCGTGCGATCCAATTGTCTTGATTGCTGTTGTTTGACACCTTGATTCCATCCCACAAGATGATGTGTTTGGCCATTGTCCGCAACATTAGCATGTCTGGACGAACATGTTCGAATTGATGAATTGTATCTGGAATGTCAATCCGGCGAGCAACAGCAGTGTCGTTTGTCTTCATGAAGATCAATACAATTGCCATTATAGCACCAGCAGTTGCCTTGTCAAAAACATGTACAGAACCGACAGGTCTTGATCCAACAGCGATCCGAAGTAGCCGATCTTGTAGACTGAGACCATGAAGACCACGAAGGCCAGATCCATGAGCAAGATTGATGAAGCCTAGTGATAGACCAGCTGCAAGTCTGTACGATTCATCTCTCAACATATCTGGTCCAGAATCAGCATCTTCAGTATCCAGATTCTCAATCTCATGTAGCATGATCTCGCTCATGCGTCTGTGTTGAGAGTTGTGATACAGCAAGCCAATGCCAAGAAGACCGGCTGTTTGTGTGAGTGGTGAGACATTCAGCTCAGCAGCTCCAGGTGGAAGCATGCAACTGATGTGTACTGAAAGCATTCGAGTGATGAGGCCATCCATGGAACCGAGATTTGAAGCTGCTAGGCCAAGTAACAGTCCTAGAGATGTCATTGCATGCTTTGGTGTGAGGTATTTGAATGACAGCCACTTGGCAACATTTCTGAGATGGCCATTCAGTCCAAGTGCAAGCAATAGTCCAGCATGTCTGTTGGTCAATTCAACTGGCTTGTTGAATACTAGCCATGATGTATCTATACCTATCGCCTGTCGAGATATCCTTAGTCCAGATGAAACACCAGCATGGAAGTATGCCCAATTGACTTTCTCCTCAGTCAGAGCACTTCTATCAGTTGTGACTGTGTGTCCATTTGGCTGCATGATGCATGACGAAGCAAAGCCGGGTAGGTGGTACTTCTCAGTCATTAATGGTGTCTGACTATCGTAATGTAGCAATGCATCTCCAGCTGGAAGTGCTATCATTCGTACTGTGACAAACTGCATGATACGTTTTTGTTGATCAAAATAATATGCATCCGACCAATCCGGCTGTTTATCACATTCGGCAGTTTGGACAGTGTTGAAGTGTAGTAGACTGGCTGCATGCACAAGTCGACGATCTTCGCTGAAAATAAGTTGTGATATTGCATTTCGGTCAGCTTCTCTTGTCTTGGTAGGTAGGGCTGGTAGCTCGATTGCGTAGCATATTGTGTTGATATCATGAGCTGGCTGATCGATGTTGGCTGGTAGACGCATGGAATCTTCTTGTGATGAGTCTTTCACGAGGTCTTCACGGCCAGCTAATCGAAGCAAATGATCTGGCCATGTGTTTGCTGGACTAAGTTCACTCTTCGTTACAGCCTCTCGTAAAGGCGTTGCAATTCCTGCTGGCAGTGTCTCCAATATAGCCATAGTTATACCACATTTGTGCATGGCTTTGAGTATGTCACGGGCTGGCGCGCCAAATGATGTTGTATGCATCAAAAGCTCATCCAGCATGTTGATTCGTGGCGTCATGTTTCTTGCTTGTTCAGCGACCACTGGCGGCAGTGAGGTTGAGCTGTTGAGAACCGTGATCTTCTCCAAAGATGGATAAGATTCTGGCACAGTTGTTGCTAAGCAATTTTCAAGCCATTCAAATACTCCAACAGGACGTTCCATGATCTCCATGCCTGCATGTCTGTATGCATTCGATTTGACATATGCCCATCTTTCGATCGAGGCTCCTTCCAAGCCGTAGTAAGAGGTAGACGTAGCAGTCCATGCCTCAATGTTGAGCCAAAACCCAAGTTGAGCTATTATTGGTGGGAGGAGAGTGATCTTGATGGTCT
Source organism: Persea americana (assembly GCA_029852735.1). NCBI lineage: Eukaryota > Viridiplantae > Streptophyta > Magnoliopsida > Laurales > Lauraceae > Persea > Persea americana. The sequence goes on along the minus strand of JAQQXO010000257.1, from coordinate 35,624 downwards.
CGTTGAGTCCAATGTCAAGTTTCTGCTCTTCAAATAGGATGTGTAGACTCAGAAGTAGCTGAACGGCAAGTGTTGCATCTTCTTCAAAACTGCTGGTCTTTGATGCTGTGCCCTGGTCGATAGCAAGAGCGATTGCAATTGGTAAAGCTTGATCAATTGTTCTGCTAGGTTGAGTTTGATTGCTCAGTCTCGGTTGAAGAGCAAGAGCCGACCAGACGGTCTTTTCACGAAGCTCTGATCGAGATTGCTGTCTCAACAAGAAGCCATGGTGTCGAGCATCTTCACGTCGAGCAGCCATTCTTGCCACTTTCAATGCTGCACGACTTTTCTCATCAAGAAGTCCAGACACAATAGAAAAGATTGTTGCTGCAAGTGCTATCCATTCCATACTTTGACATGTGCCAATGAGCTGATTTGAGTTGAATTGTAGGTCTTGATGCATTGCGAACCATGTCAGACGAACGCTCTGAGCGATTGTTGGAGGGAGTACGATTTCGCAAGCTGATAGTACCTTTCGTATGAAAGCATCACTTGGTTCAACGTACAACTGTCGTTTGTGTGATTGGCCTTTGAGGTCAGCTTCGATATATATGCAGGAATTACCTGCGTTGCTAAGACGAAGTGGATCAGAAGGCGGTGAAAGCATTCGATTCTTGCCGAAATCAACGCTCTCAGCAGAGTCGATATTGAGAATAGCCATTGGATCATGAAGTCGATATCCATTTTGCGCCAAGATTGAAGTGAAGTCAGAGCCACCGATTGCGAGTCTCTTTCCTCCCATGATGACAACATCAGAATCGATGGTGCTCAATCTGAGAAAATCGTCTGATGATCCCAATACCTCTTCTTCTTGTAGTGTTGGCACAGCTACATATGTCGAATTTTCGTTTTTCCTGGAAACAGAGCTTGTTGAACAATCTGTAAAGTCAGATGAAACACTTGATCATTGATTTGGTTTCGGAGGTAGAGATGAAGGATGTCATGCTCAATTTTTGGTGGCAGCAGGTCGTTCTCTAACTAACGTTGCTTTGATGTCTTTTGCTGAAGCATTGTCACAATCGAAAGCATGAATCTTGCGAACAACGATCTCTCGTCTCCATCCATCTTCTAATGGTCCAAGAATACTTTCCGCTCCAATACCTTCATATGCTGCACGCATGTGATGCAATATATCAGAGACGTCCAGTGTCTGCCTCATACTGACTGTCAAGATCCATGATGTCGTCGTCAAGCACAACACTACGACTCAAGACACTACCAGGAGTTGAGCCACGACTTCGACGGTAGCCAAGACTTCTACGCTCGTTTGTAACACCAAAGGATCGACGATATTGACCAGTGAAACTTGCTCCTCCGGCTTGACTGAGCTTTGTATCATGCATTGATAGTTCGCCACGAGGAGACTAAGGAACTGATTCTTCTGTTGTTATCTTTCCTCTGACTGTTGTGTGCTGTCTGGATAGTCTGGATCTAGTTGTGATACCATTGTGGTTTCGTCGATCTGATTCGATGCCTTTCTTGTCGACTTTCTTGTCGGTTGTGACATTGCAACCATACTTTCCTCGAAGTCCATCTCTCCTCACTGCAGGTGTAGTGGTACCAGTACCATGAGATGCTGTGTAGAATGAGCTGCGTCTTCGAGCATGTTCAGCCTTTTGCTTCGTTCTGGCTCGTACAAGATCTGCCAAGGATCTTTCTTTCAGATACCACGCATGCCATATACTGAGCATGCCAGTGTTTGCCATTTATCGTGACAACAAGCATAAGATCACCATGCTGTCTTTGACTGAAATTGGAAGGACATTCATCTGCTGGTGAGACATAGACTATGGTCTCACCAGCATCCAGTGGTAAGAAGTCGACATTGTTACTCGGCTGCGACCTCGAAAGCTTGAAATTGGGAAGCGAATGTGCTTCTGTAATCAGACATAGCTCGGAGAATGGATCTGTGAGTGAAAATAGAGCTTCATCTTCGATACGATCATCTTTGCTTGGTGAAGAAAGCATTCCTTTCCACAACTTGTCCAAGCTCGATTCAACCATTCTGATCCTTCTCAGACTGGCTGCTGAATATACCATTGGCTAGTCGTCTGTGTAGTGTTGGTGATTGTAGATATGACGAATTCGGAGTCTGGTTGTGATGAAAAGAATGAATTATGTGGTGCAGCAAGTGGTTTTGGTGTTGGTGGTAGGGAAGGTAGCTTGCTTGCCTGTTCTCTGTAAAATTATACCTTGTGGTGCTGCAAATATTCATTCAACCTGAAAATGGCAGATCGACGACATGATGTGATCCTTGTAGAAAATGGAATGTGTAAGTTTTGTGCTGAGCAGAACAACGAGAGCTCGAGATCTTGAAGATTCAGACCGACATGACTCTTTTCCACTCGACCTCTGTCCTCTGATTGATCCTTCGTTTCTTGTTTGTGATTGACGTTCGGCGAAGCTCGTAAGAAGAGCTTGTGTCACAAGCTCGCCTTCAAGATCGAAACGATAACAGTGCTCTGACTGAATTTCCTTGTGACCATACGACACGATGGTTCGTGCTGATAATCTCTTCGTCGATGAATGAGCCGTCAATCTGAGGAGAGTATGATTGCCATTGGTATGATCCTGCTTTGTGCGTCGATGGCAATATACCTTCATCGATCATATACTGCAATCCAGTAGGTCGATGTAGACCAAGAGATGTGACGGCCATGATCGCATGAAAGTCTGCTCCTAGCGATATCAGCATCTTGATTTGAGCTGCATCATTCCAAAGTGTGGTTTCGACATTCGCCTATAGCATATAGCTGCATCGAAGTGAATGAAGAAGTTAGGAATGAACGCGCTTCCCACGTGACATCGTGATTTAAGACCGTTGCTACTTTACAGCTGCCTACAACTCTTTAAACACATGATATGATCGCTCCGTGATGGAGCCGAGAGTGCTCAAGCAAGATAGCAGAATCTTCTTAAGGTATGATCTCTTTGTCTCGCAAGACAAATACTAATATGGTCAAGCCTATGACTACCACACAGAATACGATGTTCAGCTATTTACCCAGCACAAGCACCGAATGGTTCGACTGTAAATCTATATGGCCATGATCGAGGACTGAGAATACTCTGGCGTGGAGGGAGGAAAGATTAAGGGAGATTCTGCACATACACAAACTGGTGACGGAGATGTGATTTTGCTTGACGATGATCAAGAAGAAGAGGTTGTCCAATGATGTCGAATATGAAGAGGACGAGGAAGAGCTGGATCCTGATTATCCATATCCTGAGATCTTGTATGGATCTCGACATTCCATTTTCCAACACCGGTCACGAAACTTGCCGTTCCAGAAGCATCGACTTGGAGTGCATCTGCACAGAAAGATGGTCATGTTGCTATAGCTCTTGCTGGTGGTGAAATCATATTTCTTGCAATACCGCTTGCTCCTGTCAGTACACATAGCAGTTTCAACAGGGTCAACAATATCATTCAGCATGGAAAGAAGATATTGCAACAAGAAGCTTCTGGATATGTTTTCGATTTGTCTATCAAGGCATACGACGACAGTTCCAAGTTCAGTGTCGCCGCACTGTCTGATGTGCTCAAGATATGGCATATTTTGAATCTCACTTCAAATGCAGATCTGCAACAACAACACTGTATTGCTCAGTAGCTCAGCAAGGTCATTAGCATTCCATCCATCACGGTCAAATCAATTACTTGTCACCGATGCTTCTGGACTAATCAGCATATATGAGTCGTCATCGACAACAGACTCCGGACACACAAGGACAGTGGATGGTTCGTTTGCATTCACCATTCGATCAAGAGAAGTCTCAAACGATTCCAAGTCGGAAGAAAGTCTTGGATGCTAAATGGGTGTTGAATGGTCGATGTATAATTGCTGTCTTTGATGATGGAAGTTGGGGCATCTGGGATCCTTTCAACTTCACAGCAAACAAGATCTCTTGATGATTTTGTGTTGCAGGGGTTTCTCGGTTCCGCCTCGTCTACTGATTCTAGTGATACAGCTCAGAAACGATCATCGGCTCTGCTCCAAATGACACCAAATACAAGAAAGCAGAAATCGACCTGCGTTCTTTGGCACTCGAGTGAAGTCAACTACAACTACTTCTCGTGGAACCATCACAGTATCGCGAAGCTCAGGTCCACGGCAGGGATCTACTGATGAGAGTATTTTGCTTTGTCATAACAACGATATCTATACAATACCAAGCATTTCAGGCATTTTGGCAAAGAGGTACTTCTGATGGTGGACTTGGATCGCTTCGTTCCCCTGGACTCGTACACATTCAGAGGTGTAATCTTTACAACGAGAACATCACTTCTCTATCGCAGTTCCCTTCGAAGTACAGCGCCAATCAAGGTCGAATGAACACTGCTCGAGACTTTGTTTTATCTACAGAACATCGATTGTATATTGTCCAGAACAAGCAACAAGGTGCAATACCATTCAAGCAACTGGTGTCGGACAAATGAATCGAGAGATCAAAGGATGTTGGATGCTGGAGAGCTGGATTTGAATGGAATGGATAGAATACTGGGCAATATGAATGCTGACAGTCGACATAGGAAAGTTGGCTTCGCTCATTGAAGTCACTAATGTACATTATGAACAGATCAAATCGAGATACCATAGCAAAAAACTGTGCGGAGCACTTCTCATCATCCTGCTTCAAAACATTTCATCAACACACGCAGCGAGACTGCTCGAAACACTTCCATCCTCCTTCAAACGTTCCATCAACACGCATCAATCCACTGCGACGTATCAGTGCTCAATACAGAAGATCATAGAAATCGAGACAAAGAGGCATACACGATTCCGCATCGTCGAGATCACTCATGATTCAAGTTGACATCCGAGCGACAAGGTGGAGCCCCTTTCTCAAGTACCATGAGACCAAGCTCAGTATTACGCACGGAAAAGTGATTGATGTCACCAGTCTGAACAAGACAGTCATGAAAATCTCGTTGGCTCCAGCTCGCAAGAGTGTCATTGACCATCGTGGACAACGAAGATGCTTGGCGGTGAATCTGTCGGTTGTGCTATTACAATGAGGTGAATTCTACCATATTCGTCTTGCTCTGAGGCATACCGATACAATCAAGATACATGTGGCTTTGGAAGCAAGCACATTCGTGTCCACCACTGCGACTAGAGGTTGCGATCCAAAATCGAGTCCATCATGAAGTGGATTCACTCGCTATCTCATGGTATCGCTTCGACGCTCATATACACTGAGCTTGCAAACCAATGCATATCTATTTTATGATACAATCATCGTCTTGGCATACCTCTCCCTCTTCCATTCCTCTTACAGCTCTTTGTGCAGCTCCAGGTGGTAGACCTCTTGGAGCTCCTTGTTGAACGTTTGACTCTTGATTTTTGATTGTTTCGTCGACTGAAAGGATAAGACAGCTTGCTTCTGTAGCAGCTTGTATAGCATTGATCTTGACCAGAGCTGGTCCCAAACAAAAGCTTGCAGATTGTCTCGCACACCTTCTTGTTGAACATCAACACCAGCCCATACATGACCATCTTTGTGTTCAACTCTTAATCTGTTGAGGATGTCTGTGCTGTCAAAACCAGCATTGTCACAGAGTTGTCTTGGGATGACTTCAAGTGCTTTTGCGAATGCTTTGATGATTGCTTGTTGTTTTGTAGGTACTTTCTTGTCGGCGAAGTTGTGAAGGTATGCTGAGAGCTCCATCTCACAAGCTCCACCACCTGCTACGATTGATGTGTTTTTGATTGCTCTTTTCACAATCATGATTGCATCGTGTAGTGATCGCTCAACTTCAGCAATGAATTGTTCTGCACCTCCTCTGAGCACGAGAGTGCATGTTTTGGCTTCTGGACATCCTTCGAAGAAATTGAATCGTTCTGATCCAATCTGTCGTTCTTCGAAAGCATCACATGTGCCAAGATTTTGTGGTAGAATGTTGGAACAGGTAGATTGTGTTTGTGCTCCAGTTGCTGCGCCATACTCTGTCGAGATCTTCAGAACTGACACGACCTGCACAGAAAACGTCTCTATCTGCGAAATATTGTGTTGCAAGATCGCCGATAGGTAGTTTTGAGAGTACTACCTTGGCACCAGTGTTGTATAGGAGCTTCTAATTTGTCGAAGATGATTTGCCATTCTGCATCGACGATTGCTTGGTATTCAGAAACTTGCTCAACTCTTACTTCGGGCGTTGTCTTTTTCTGATTTCAGTTCAAGCTCGACGTTGAGACATACGATCTTTGGATTCTTAAAATATTTTGGGTTGTTGCTCAAATCCAGCGTACGAGAAGGTCTTCTTGACGCTACACCATTGACGAAGAGTGAATCTTGTAATGAACCACCAGTGATTTTCTTGATTCCAATCAGCTTGTCGTTGAGATCGTCTTGATCGAGAGAAAGAACAGCATCCACAACCATTTTGGTGAAGAATTCAGAATTTCGGTGAATCAACTTTGAGCTCATTGCTGTAGCTGCAAGTTTTCGTAAATTCTCTCGTTGATTTCCATCTGCTGTGCTTACTGCTATCTCTTTCACTTTGTTGACCGCCATCGCACATGCTCTTCGAAGACCTTTTTATTATTGTTGTGAACTGACTCCTTGTTCTACATGCTCTTTGATCTCTTTCAGAATTTCTCCTGCCAAAACCACCACAGATGTTGTACCATCTCCTACTTCAGCATCTTGTGATCTTGCGATATCTGTGAGAATTCGTGCTGCTGGATGTACAATATCGAGAAGTTTCATGACAGTTGCGCCATCGTTTGTGATTGTTTGCTTGCCATTCTCGTCGACAAGAAGTAGATCTCCTCCATAAGGACCGAGTGTTGATTTGATTGTGGTTTGAACCGCTACACAAGCGTTTATGTTTGAGAGTATTTGACCACGGCCTTGTGATTGATCAGTGCCTAAGATTTTGTTAGTCTTGTTGAGAGGGTCGTTCTGCTGACTTGCCTTCTTTCAGACAATGATTGTTGGTGTCTGTCCGCCGAAAGACATTGCGTTTTGTGTGAGCGAGGTGTGTGTAATTGTATGGTTTGCTCATGCGAGCTCTCTTCAAAAAATCGCGTATGGACGGTAAATCTTCCGCTTTTACATTTGTTTGACTACTCAACTTGATGGATGATGATTGTCTACAACCTCACGATGAACAGAGATTCTACTAAGCTTATCTGTTCATGCACTTTCCATCAATCGAAGGATACTTTGACTACTTCTGCTGCGATATTTCCACAGCCATAGAGTTCTTGCTGATCTCGCCATGATCGCTCATCTCCAACCGCGCAAGAAATATGCAGCACTGCGTTGATTCGGCGAAGCACAATAATATTCGATAATCTGGCTATGAATCGTTGTCTCATTCCACTGCCAGAGAAGAGTAGCATGATGAAAAACACATTGGATAGATCGCCAGGGGGCTACATGCAGCACTGGTCCTTCACCTTGTATAACAGATCTCTGAGCGCTCTGTTTCCTACGCCATTTTCTTCAGCCACATGCACAACTCTGGCTGTCATGATTTTGGTGGAACACTGCTCTTCGTGATATCTCAGGCTATCAACTTGCAGCACTGCTGAAGGTTGTGAAGATTCCCAATGTCGTCTCGTCTGAGAGGGATGAAAGTGGATCACAAGGTGGAGTTGAGCATAAAGTGTATAAAAGTACCTCGCTTAGCTCAGTTGCAGAGCGCAAGACTGTAAATCGGTCTTCTACGATTGAATCGTGGGTTGTTTATCTTGAGGTCGCCTGTTCGACCCAGGCAGCGAGGATCTTTGCATTTTTTGCACCTTTTTGCTCCCCTGGAGGTCGAAATGGCCTTCTTTCATGGTCCAGGAGTGCTTAGTTGACCGTCTTATGTCGCCTGGGTGCCTCAATTCAGCTTCTTTTTGTTATCTGGGTGCTCGTTGTGGAGCATCTCGTCAAGCCCAGGACAAACAAAAAGGCAACTATTTGATTAGGGTTGCGCAATAATCATGTGATTCTGTCTGAGTGCTCTCAGACCTCAACCTCATCTCACTATGAGTTGCAATCAGGCTCACTAGCCACTATACCATCGCTCTCACAGCGACTGGTCTGAAATTTGGAACGAAGCTCATGCTCATATGGTGTGAAAATTGAGCCAGTGCATTTTTTGAACGGCCTCAGGCTACCTGTACTGGAGATCCACTACAACTTCAAGAAAAACCACTTTCAATGACTGGACAACACAGAAATGGCAACATCAGTCGACGGCGCACCACCAGTCGCTGAGAAGCTCATTGAGAGCTCAGAGCAGCAGATCGATCCATATAATGTGTCTGGCGGTGTTGACGAGCATGGAAACGCCAAGGCGATTGACTATGACAGACTACGAGATGTTTTTGGCGTACAACCTCTCACAGATGAGCATCTTGCACGATTCGAGAAGGTCACTGGTAAGAAGGCACACAGATTGATGAGGAGGAAGCTCTTCTTCTCACATCGCGATTTCGACAAGATCCTTGACGTCTACGAACAACATGGTCAGTTCATGCTCTACACAGGTAGAGGACCTAGCTCTGGAAGCATGCATCTTGGCCACACAGTACCATTCCTTTTCACGAAAGAGTTGCAAGAGATGTTTGATGTGCCGTTGGTCATAATGTTGACGGATGATGAGAAGTATCTGTATACGAGAAACAAGAATCAAGGTCACAAAGGACAACCACCAGATGATTTTCTGGATTATGGTTTGGAGAATGCGAAAGATATTATAGCACTAGGTTTTGACCCAGCAAAGACGTTCAATCTACACAGATTACGAGTATCTTGGCGGTCACTTTTATCGAAATACGAGCGAATTCGAATCATTACTCACATTCAATCAAGTCGAAGGCGCATTCGGTTTCAATGGATCAACAAATGTTGGATTGATAGCGTACGGAGCGAAGCAATGTGTTGCAGCATTTCCATCATCATATCCAGATCTATTCGGCTACAAAGACTATCGAGCACCAGATTTCGATCTTTCAGCTAAGAGAAGGAGAAAAGAATTGTCAAAGATTATGACACTGATACCATGCGCAATTGATCAAGAACCATACTTCAGAATGTTACGAGATCGATGCGAGAGGATGACAGATCCACATCCGAAGACTGCTCTGATATTGTCGAAATTTCTCACAGCTCTACAAGGACCGGGAGGAAAGATGAGTGCATCAGATCCAAATTCCGCCATTTTCATGACCGATACGCCAAATCAGATCAAGAGCAAGATCAACAAACATGCATTCTCAGGTGGAAGAGAATCGTTAGAAGAGCACAGAAAACATGGTGGTAATCCAGATGTTGATGTTGCGTATACATATCTGTCGTACTTTCTAGAGTCGGATGAAGAGCTGGAAGATCTTGCAACGAAGTATAGATCTGGCGAGCTTCTGACTGGTGAGATGAAAGCAAGATGTATTCAAGAACTGCAGAAGTTTGTCACAGCATTTCAAGAACGAAGAGCAAAGGTAGATCATGCTGAGATGAGGAAATTCATGACACCAAGAAAGCTGGAGTACAAAGGGAATCCGAATCCACTCAAACCTGTTGCAGTAGAAGAGGAGAAGGCAGCAGAAGGTGAGAAAAGTGGTGGCAAAGATGGAAGAGGAACAAAAGGAGAAAGAAAAGCTGCAAAGCTGGCTGAGAAGAAGGCTGAAAAGTTGGCTTTGCGTGAGAAAGATGCATCTGCTCCAACATCATAGCATTGTTAGCATGAGGTGAGAATAGATGCTTCATATACCCAGCATAGACACTTAAGCGTGTCTTCTCACGACCTTTTTCATGAACTTCAGAATAAGACATCTCAAGCACGACACAAATGAGCTGTTGCTAACGAGATCATTTTGTCATATATCCTACATGATCAATATTATTCTATGGTAGAATCTCGCTCAGACTCGATATGTCTGCAGATTCATGGTATCTCATGCCTTCCCAAGCGCCATCGCTAATGTAAACCCTTAAACAATTCTCATTCCTTTCAACTTTTCATCAATATCCTACAACAAGATAGCCAGAAGCAGGGATCCACTTGCCAAGATACTTGATAGCATTGCAATGTTAATGGTTGAAGCTTCACCAGTTGCTCCTTTGTCTGCTCCAGTGGCCGAGCTGACTGCTGTGCTTGAAGTTCCTGTAGTCAACGTCTCATAGCTTGTTGCTGTGATCTTGCCACTTGATCCAACTTGATCAATTTCCAATACAGTTGGTGTGGCTGACAAACCAAGTATATATGTCGAACCATCTATCGTGACTGTACGTGAAGATCCTGGAGTTAGTGTTTGTCCAGCAATCACATAAGATCCACCGGTTGGTGTATAGACTTTTCCACCGATCGTGAGATTTGGCAGAGGTGATAGAGTCGAGGTAGTGCTCTTACCAGAGATCACATCTACCATGACAGTACCTGATTTATCCAATGAAACAGTTTCTTTTCCACTTAGACCATTGAATGTGATCGCTCCACCAGCAGAAAGAGTTTGACCAGAAATAACATACTTTCCAGCTGATGGAGAGTATGTTTGTCCGTCTACTGTGATGACTGGTCTTGCTGTGACAGCATCTGCTGCAGCAGTTGGATTCGCTGCTACAGCTACTGGTGTTGTCTTTCCTGCAACAACAATCGCTGATCCTCCTTATCAAAACTCACTGTTGTTCCTCCTATCACTGCAGTACCACCTGGTGTCAAGGTCTGACCAGGTCCAAGCACGAATTGTGTTTGTGAGTTCTCGACAAAGGTCTGTCCATTGAGAGAAATGATCTTAGCTTGTCCAATGATTGATGTTGATGAGCCAACAACAAGGACATTTCCAGCAGCATTCAATGAGACTTGCTGGTTGGAGATTGTGATTGGTGAACCACCTGCAGCCAAAGTTTGACCAGCAATTGGGAATGCTTCAACAGATGTTGCTGTGAGTGTTGCGCCGTTGAATGTGAGGACTTGACCTGAGCCAGCAGGTAATTGTGTAGTTTGTCCTCCTACTACGACAGTTCCAGGAGATGGCATCGAGATGACAGTACCACCAACTGTTACTGTGGAGCCAGGCGCAACCGTCTGACCGCCAACAACAACAGCACGAGCATTTGTTTGTGTTGCCACATTTCCAAGGACTGTGATTGTTGCGGCTGCTGAATTCGAGCCAATACCTGCCATAATAGCACTTCCCATTGCTTGATTTAGGACTTGTAATGCATTCGCAGGTGAGTCAGATCCACTGCCACTATTTCCTCCATTTCCTCCACCATTCGATCCACCGTTCGATCCACCTCCGTTTGATCCACCACCATTCGATCCTCCATTCGACTGACCTCCATTTGATCCAGCTCCATTCGATTGGACATTTACTGATCCACCGTTGTTTGGACTGCCATTGTTTGTACCACCATTTTGGGCATTGGCATCTGCAGGTGAAGTTGGAGTCTGAACGGCACTGAGCAAAGTTCCTGTTGTACCATGATTTGTCGTCGGAATCAGCAATACCTGGTCTGATGGCTGAACTTTTGGTGTTCCAACAAGCGCAGTATATAAGTTGTAACCTTGATCAGTGATTGTAGTAGAGTGTGCATTTTCAGGAAGCTGATTTGCGCTAGGTGTGTCCAAGGACACAGCAGAAGCTTCAATAACAAGAGCAGTAGCAGTGCCTCCTGCAAATGTCGCCAAAGCCGATGGTGCAGGTGTTGTGAAGGCTAAGGCTGCTGATCCAGTCCTGGCTCCTGTGTAATAAGTGTAGACAGCTGTCGAAGAAGGTAGGATATCTCCTGGAAACCATCTTACTGGTACACTTGCTGCAAACACTTCTTCAACCACGAGCACGACTGTAGGGACAGCAGTAAATGATCCAGCTACAGCCGTTTGTTTGATCACAGAAAGGAATTGCTCATCAAGCTTTCCAGTAATTGCTACATCATGATCAGCAGCAATACTTGGATTCGGTCCTGTGTATGTGAAGACATATGGTGTCGTCAGGTTGTGAGTCTTTGTAACTGCTGAGCATGAAAAGCCGCCTGTTCCACGCACACTCGTTCGAGATGTGACTTCATAGCCGTTGATCTGAACAAAAGGCACTCCACGACTGATAGTCTTGCGTCCGAAAGTGAATGCCGCAGGAGTCGGCATAGAAACAACGTTTGGAACATCATCGAATCCTGTGCCTGTCGCTGGTAGATCGGTTTGGTATCCTGTTTGGATGATGGCAGTAGTGGCTGCTGCTTTGTGCACAGGTGTTGTTGTGCATGGAAAAGCACTATAAGTTGAGTGAAGGTGTGTGTTCGTGGTTGGAACCTTTGTAGATGCGCAAGTCCAAGCTGATATCGCTATTGATAGGGCGAAAGTCGTAGGACCTGGAATAATCGTCCAGCCAGTGACCTGACCTGCGCTGTCATGTTGATAAGATAACACAGATACGACATCGTAGACGTTTCTGTCATACCACCAGTCGAGCGAAGCAGAGGCGACGTTGATTGTTCTTCCTCCGCAACCTGCAGTGCCGTAGCTACTTCCAGTGATCAGAGAAGCATGACCTGAGATAGAGCGTGATGCAGAAGCAACTAAATGTTTTGGCGGTTTGCTTGAATGTGATGATGCTGCAGAAGCAGATAGATGTTCTTGTGATTTCCCTGAATGTGCTGTAGATGCAGCAGATGAGTGGCCTTGTGATTTGCTAGAATATGATGCGGATCCAGATAAATGTTGTTGTGATATGCTCGAGTGCGATGTTCCAATCGAGTGTGACACTGCTAGAGATGAAGGTATTGACTTGAATGAATTGGTTGAACCTGTTTCAACTGGCTCAGGCGACAAGACCGAAGATGCTGGACTTGCTGAATCGCTTTCACTCTGAGGCGCATATGTAAATCGTATGCTGTATGTAGTGCTGGAACTCGATGTCGAGGGTAGCGATGATGATGATACCGATGATATAGACGGCGAATGGCTGGCAGATTTGAGAACCGTAGACGAGTCCGTTCCATTCTTGAAAGGATAGTTTCCTTGCCTCTTCAATTGTTGGTCTGCGCTCACTGCGAATGGCAAAGACAGCAGACCTGCTGCCAGATTCTGATACTGAACCATCCTTGAAGTAGCGACTGTGTACGATTTCAAGCCATAGCAATGCTGTGAGTGTCCAGAAATTCGAGTCTGAGCAAAGAGCTCAAGATTTGTTGACTTCCATCTAGAAGATGTCGAAAACGAAAGATGTCGACGAGTCCTAGATGAAAAGAAGGCAGTGAGTAGCACGAATTACTCACAGAACGAAATGATCCTGATGATCTTGTGCTGCAGAAGGAGCATAGGCCTACGCACTGCTTAGTACGGCTGTGATTTTCACAGCTGCCAGCCTAATCAAAGTTTCAAATCCATGAATTTGCTCCGCCATCGAAAAGCTTTAAATGAAGACACTACTGCAGAACGACGACAACGCTACTGATCGATCTATACAGTAGTCTATCAACCTTGCTTCATGAGAACGAGACACTGTGGCAGGACTGAACTGAGACAGATTTCGATATCTTCGAGTCATGATGGGAGGCGATCTTGTCATTCATCAAAAGGCTGGATACACCACAATCATGGCTCATGCCAGGGACAAAAACGATGGCGTGGTACGGGAGAACGATTGCAATGGCCATGCGAAAAGGTTCATGCTGGAAACCATGTTCGAGTACTTTTTGATGGATAACCAATCATTATGACGAACAACAGCTGTTGATAGTAAGCTACAAGTTCGCCTTGCAGGTAGCATGACGCGGCTGACACGATATTCGACATGGAATCGATCGAAATATGCCAAGGAAGATCAGTTTTCCGGACAAATACACTTTGGTGGTAGCGTGAAATCATGGATGGTGGCACACGTGCTGCAGATCCAGATACGTAAGTACACAGTCAATTCTGTGTAATCGAAGAATGCTTGGAAGACACGGTGAAGAAGAGATTGTTAGGCCATGCAATACCAACATCAATCAAAATGAAGGAGATATGGCTTTGAAAGGATTGGATTGCGAACACACGAAACGATCAGGATCTGATTGCTATCTGAGGAAAGCATAACATGGGGCTGTGACATGCACAGACGATCATTACAAAATCGACACCAATCAGAAACAGAGCTTTTCTCCATCTAAACTTATCGTTCTTCTTGGATCACTATGCTTAGGTGAAAGTCTACAAGATGAAGCTGTCAAACGGTGTGATTTATGCTAAGCAATAGCGATCGATTCATCGCGGGATGATGATGATGATTATGATGATCTTCAAGATGACATGGAGGTTGGAGGAAACATTGTGCATAGGCGAGTCATCTTCTGCATGCTCTCTCAGAAACTGTGCAAGCGATGTGCATCTTGTCCAACATCTGCAGCTCAACACGCACTGCCGAAGCAGTCAGCCACCAGTCAAATCTAGCCAGCCAGTAAGCCAGCATTTCTGCAAATACTCAGCCTCAGCTCAATCTCGCAGTGCTTTTCTTGGCCAAGCTCTTTTTCAACTCCACTATAGGGTCAGAACATCGGTTCTGCACTGCCGCTAGCTACCATTTTCCCACTCCTCAATCCCTGGAGCAGAAAAAGCAGTCGAGGAAAAGGACGTCACAAAACCTCTGCCGAACACGAGCATGAGCGGAACTACTCTCTTAGCACAACAGACCTCGAAAAACCTCGACATTTTCTTTCTTTCTGGTAACACCAAAGCACGGTTCGAAGTCATTGTTGGACGGTGGACTTCAGAATCTAATTGCTGTGATGTGATTATCTAAAGGTTGGACTACGGATCGCAGATCATAATGTGGTCGCGACTTGATCTACCGAGTGCATTACTCGCATTCAGTTGCGTGTTGCCAGCATTCGCAGAGCAGCTTGAGATCAGAGATACTATTCCAGCACCATACATCTTCACATCCGATCAAGACTGGAACGGAATTGATGGCAACTGGTCGACATTCACAATCGAGGTCGGCACTCCATCGCAATCTATCCAGACTCTACTATCATGGTCATCATATCAGACTTGGGTTGTTATACCTCAAGGATGTCAAACTGCGACAGATTACACAGCTTGTGCTGATGTTCGAGGTGGTATTTTTCAATACAATAAATCCAGTACTTTCCATAAGATTGGAACTTATAGTCTGTTAGTGGACGAAAATCTAGATCTCTTCAGCAATGCCATCTATGGTTATGATCAAGTCACTCTTGCAGGTCAAGGTTTGACTCTGACAAATACAACAGTCGCTGGAATGGCTCTCGACACTTTTTATCTTGGTGTATTTGGTGTCAATACAAAACCTACCAATTTCACAACATTCAACGACCCATCACCAAGCTACATGACACAATTGAAGCAGCAAAATAAAATACCCAGTGTCTCGTTCGGCTACACTGCTGGAGCACATTACAGATCTACTGGAGTCAATGCTTCTCTAACACTAGGAGGATACGACACTTCAAGATTCGATGCAAACAATGTCACCTTTAACTTCGGATCTGATACAGATCATGAGATAATGCTTGCTCTTCAATCTATCTCGACAGCCTCGAAGATCGCATCATCACCAAATCAAGTACAATTACTTCCATCTCCCATTTATATCGAGATCGACACAACCATATCTCACCTCTATCTACCAATTCAAGCTTGTCAACTCTTCGAAGCAGAATTCGGTCTCACCTACGACAACAACACAAATCTCTACCTTGTCAACGACACTCTTCACAACAGTCTACTAGACAGAAATCCAAATATCACCTTCACATTCGGTCAGTTGATTTCTGGAGGACAAAATGTCCACGTCACTTTGCCGTATGCTGCATTTGACCTTACAGCAAAGGCTGGCTATTCAGGATTGACGACAGATAACCGCTACTTTCCTCTCAAACGCGCATCAAACAGCACGCAATATGTGCTCGGCAGAACGTTCATGCAGGAAGCATATATCACTGTTGATTACGAAGTCTCTAGATTTCAGTTAGCACAAGCTACGTTCGACCAGGACTCTCAACATATTGTTGCCATTCCAGCAGCGAATAGCTCACAATCTTCCGATTCCTGGACATCATCAACTTACCAGCCAACTTATTCTGTGCCTTCTAATTCTACAACAGCTCCATCACAGAACAGAGGTCTCAGTACTGGCGCTATAGCTGGTATAGCCGTTGGTGTCGTGCTTGGTCTAGCAGCTGCTGCGATAATGGCTTGGCTGTTTGTTCGAAGGCAGCGCAAACGACGAAGTGCATCTCAAGTCATGGAATCAGACAATGGCTTTCCTGACGATGGTAAAGACAAATCACAAGTCTTTCCAAAAGCAGAACTTGCCGGTTCTGATCCAGCAGAATTCGGTCTTACACACCATGATCTCGATCGCAAAGCTTTATTAGGATCGCATCCACCGTCGAGTGCAGGTACAGCACATAGTCCTGGATCTGGCTATCTGAATGCAGACGGTACGATGTCATCACAACACTCAGGATGGCCGTTATCACCAACTACACCAGTAAGCGAAGCTCATTCTCGAGCGATCTACGAAATGCCTGGCGATGTACCAGAAACAATGAAAGATGGAAGAGAATTGGGTGAGAAAGAGGCGTTACAACATCGAGAGAGGATATACAATGGTATTGATGAGACTGTTGATGGTTCGTCTTCGACAGAAGATGCTGCGAGAGAACCAAGAAGAGTGGCCGCAGAGGATGTCGTGAATGCTCAGACAGGCGATCATCTTGGACGACATCGTGCTTTCAGTTTTGAGTTTGACAGGAGTGAGACAGAAAATCTGACTGATGGTTCTGGAAGGACGCTGGTGGATAGCAATGCCAGTAGTAGTGATAATGGTTCGGAACAGAGAGAAGGAAGGACTTTGGTATAATATGATATCCATATCACCTAACGAAGCATGACCGGCGTATGATGGTTACATGGTGATCATCATGATCAAGCAGACATAGCATAATTCAAGCAATCTATCATACTCTTCCTCACGAACTAATTCGTCTTCACAGCGTGAGGCTCAAGTAGGCCGGTCTATCAGATTTATCATACCCTCGCTAATCGTGATGCTTTCGATCGCTCAAGCTTTCCATCCATCGTCATCTCCATTTATTCTGACGACACAATAACATCAACAAATGCATGACATCACATTCTCTACCATCGATCGCTACATCGAAGCATCAGGTACGAAATCGTAGCTATGATGTATCTTGAGCAGATCTAGCTCGTAGCACACGAGCTCAGGGTAGGTCAAAATATCTTTGGGAGCATTTCTTTTCTTCATATTCTGAATCGATAATTTTGTCACTTCAACCAAAGTTATACACCACATATCCAATTCACAAATCATCACATACAGCAAAAATGTCTGAGAACGAGTCTCTCAAGATCGCCGCTCAGGCTGAGAAGGATCTCAACTCTCGATCGCTGAAGACTGGTCAACACACATTTAGTGACTCCAGTATGTCTCTACATTGACGAGCATCTTCTTTGCGCTGGAATATGCTCGCCACAACACCTTGCTAGCCTCAATGAACTGACAAATCTCAACAGCAAACGACTCAGGTGTTGACGAAGCCGTGACAGAGCGATTTCCAGGCTCAACAATCAACATTGGTGGCACTGGTTCAGGTGATAACAGAGTCATTCCAGAGGAAGAAGGTGGAAGTGTTTCAAACACTGGCAGGTGAGAAAAATAAGCCTGTCACTTCAGTTCTGCAAATTGCTAACATGCATTGCAGACTAACAAAGGCCAAAGACTTCGAAGGTGAAGGTGGACCAGAAGATAAGCAAGCAGCATTTGCAAGAGACAATGGTGGAAGCGATGATGTTCAAGACAATGTACGTCAAGGCGGAGAAACAAGACGACCATGAATGATGTTATGAGTATAATTGCATGATACAATTCGGTATACTTGTACAATATTCTAGATAACTCGTGATGAGTGTTGAACGCCGTTTCTCATGATGCTCCGTCTATAATGCAATCTCAAACGCCATGTCGTGAAAAGTCGAAGCAGTCCTAGTAGAAGCTATTTCGATCTCGATGACTTCGTACAGGAACATATGCAGTAGGAGCAGCTGCTCTCGCTCTTGAACCAGCGCCAAGATCTATGCTTGCAATCTCTCTGCTCAATGCATCTCTACCATGTCCAAGCGGTACCTTTGGTGGCAGATTTGGAGCATTGTATGATTGAGGATATTCATCATATCTGCTCTGCATACCATCTGGACTACTATTCGCAAAATGATGCGAATACTCTTGTTGAGCATATGGATCAGGTATTGGGTTGTAGTTTGGATGCTCTCGTAGTGGTTGAATTGGACTGCTTGCTGGAGCAGATTTCTTCACTAATCGAGCTTTGATTGTAGATGATTGTGTTGCATCTACACTTTGACCTCGTCTGTGGACATTCACAACAACGTCCTTTCCGAGACGATTGTTATTGTTCTGCTCTGTCCGAGGACCAAAGTCTCTATCACGACCGAGTCCGTAAGCTTTGTTTTGGCCTTTGGATTCTGGTTCGGGAGCCCATGATGCAATTGGTAGATGGTCGCTTGGATCTATCTCACGACCATCCCATCCTGTTATGACAGTTTTCTGCTGTACTTCTGCTGGAGAGCTGTGTGAAGGTTGATCGAATGAGTCTGGTCCGAACGGTATACCTCCGGAAATCCAGGTCGTCCACTCAGATTGTTGACTTGGCTATCCGATCTTGAGTGTGATAGCGGGTTCAAATCAGAGCTCTCAAAGGCTCTTACCGGATTTTGAATACTGTATACACTCTTTCTCCTTCTTTCTGGCTCTTGTCTTTGCGCTTCTGGTGCTTGTCTTGCTGGTGATATAGCACGAGGTCGAATAATAGGTGTGATGGCATTTCGATCGAGATCATTTCGATATCGATCAACTTCAGCAGCAGATGTAGGATGAATTTGCTCTCTTTCATGAGGCATTTCTTGTGATAGTGGATGTGGTTGTTGTCTGTATTGTTGTGGTACTGCGCCGAAGCTTTGTCTAGGTTGTGATGGATGATTCCTTCCAGGAGATGTTCGGAATGTATCCATATCATTCATGATTGGTCTACCGTCTGGCGCTCTTCTTGGTGGTGATTCGATATCACTCATCAGTGGTCTTCCGTCAGGAGCTCGTCTTGGCTGAAGTGGTGATGACTGATATTGATCATAGCTTCGCTCGATCGTTTGAAGTGGTGATGAGTTGCTAATGTACTGTTGTCCTCTTGATACTGGTCGCATTTGAGAAATTTCTGGTAGTCTACTCATGTTATGCTCTGGAGAAACAGGAGATACTGGTGAATATGGCGAAGGCAATGCTGACGTGCTTCTACTATGATTTGGTGGTCTTGGTGGTGTATCATATTCGTCTGTGTAGTGCTGTGGCGAGACCTGCTGATCTTGCCATGCTCTCATTTGCTTTTGCTGAACATATTGATGTTGGTATCGAGATCATGTAATGGTTCCGGCTGACCGGTATATAAAGCATCTTGCTCATCATAAAAATCCTCTCGATGTGGTATGACAGGATCTGAGTGCGCATGTGGTAGTCCTTGTAAATGCATTGGTCTCACAGCAGGTGCAAATCGTTCTTGTTGTGTTGTCATACGTTGTCGAGGTGCTAGAGGTGGTAGTGTTGGTAAGAAATCTGGTTGTGAGTATTGATCGTATTCCTCAACTGAGTACTTGTCTTGATATTCAGCATGTATTGGGATAGGAAGATCTTGATCTCGTGCTGATGGCGAGCTACCATAAACATCTTGTTGATATCTCAAGTCTGGCTGGACTGGAGTATGTGTTGGAATAGTTTCAGGTGGCATCGAGTTCGCTCTTGGTGGTGTTCTAAAATCTCTAGGTCCATGTCTAGCTCGACCTGGTGCAAGAGGTTCTGGTATTGTGTCTGGTGTAAGAGGAGCTCGTGATCCACCTGGTAATGGTCTTCTCTTGACTTTCTCAGCGCTAATCTGTCTACTCAATGCATCATCGAGTTGTGGTGTTGATTTTTTCTCTGGTTTTGGTCGTGAGTCGTAGTACGTAAGTTCAATACGAATCTCTCCAGCATATTTTCCTTTGCAGTTCAGAGTTTGCCAAAGATCACTCTTGCCACCTCCAGCAGTTATCACAGAATCAAGTTTGACCCATGCTTCACCTATCAGATCCGTCTTCTTGTCTTCGCTGAAGACTGATACTTTCAGGTTGTGATAATCGAGTGAATCATGAACGGTGAAACGAAGCTCTTGATCCCATTTTGGTGTCTGTCCACCTCTTTTATCTGTATCGGTCTTGTTTGCCTCTTTTCCTAATCTTGCAGCGCAATAAGGATTCTGTTTTCCCATGCTCTTGCGACTTGGTAGGTTTTTCGCTCTATCGACAATCACAACAAGTGTGCCAATTACTGGTCCGTCAACTGTCATGTCTGCAAAGATTCCTGCAGAATGTTGTCCTGCAACCATGGCTGGTTGACCTGTAGCAAGTTTTGTAGCCATTGTTGTATACCGGCTTTGTCGTAAGCTGTGTTATTCGATCTTGATTCGTATCGTATCGATCTCACTACTCTGGCATGCTGTTGACGAGTAGAGAAAATGCTGACACTTCCGATCGAGGCTTTGTTGATGCCAATATTGTCTTCGTCACAGCTCCACTTTCAGCTTCCAGGATGTGATGATTGCTGCGTATTGTTGAGGATGATGGCGAAACCTGTTCGATTTGTTGAACTGTTGAAAGAGAAGATGCTACTCTCGCACCGTTGATTAGAGACAAGAACCAAATACTGACTAGAGAGAATAAAATGTTATAGCTTGCATGTCAATCTTTGAATGTTCATCTAGCCCGCGCGTCTTTCAAGGTGGCTAGCAATACCAGCCACTTCAGCCCACTTTATGGATGACATTGGGAACGCGCATCAGATCAGCTTCCAAGACATTGGCATTCGGAATAATCGTGTTTATCGATCCATTGGAAGACTCTCTATT
This sequence comes from Persea americana, assembly GCA_029852735.1. Taxonomy (NCBI): domain Eukaryota; kingdom Viridiplantae; phylum Streptophyta; class Magnoliopsida; order Laurales; family Lauraceae; genus Persea; species Persea americana. The sequence goes on along the minus strand of JAQQXO010000257.1, from coordinate 14,645 downwards.
CGTCTGTGATGTTGTTGATGGCTATACATGGTAGGCAACAGCATATTTTGGTCTGTTCCTGCATTGGTCTAGAGATACTCGTCATAGGTTGTTCGGATTAGGCATGCCGTCTCTATAACGATTCTGCTAATCATGCACACTTCATCATCGTCTTTGCAATCATCTCCATAATCTTGGTCAGATCAGCAATACAGCAGGAGATGTGATCAAAAAAGCGAAGTTGTGAGATGTTGCTCGAATCAGTCGACACGAGACGTGTTTTTGCTGCCATTCAATATGCTAGCAAGGCTAAAGCAAGCAAATGAGATTGTCGCTGCTGGTGGATGACCACTGAACAAGAAACTGGCATCAACAACGATCTCAGAAGAGCATGCCACCGCCAGCTGTACGTACATGATTCTCCTCAATCACAGAACGTTATATTGATGAGTAGACAAGACTCCGCCTCCTCGACGATTCCTTCCACCGCAGCAACAGAGAAGTGATAGATCTCATGCCAAGCCACGTCCTCAATCAAGTCTGAAAGACGAGTTGCAACGTGTGACAGGAGCTACGAACGAGCACACGCTCAGAGGTGATGCACAAGATGAATTTGCAGTGCCATCTCGACCGCCTGCAAGGCAACGAAAAGTTCATGTTACATCAGCTCAACCAATTTCTCATCAATTACCATCGATCGATGAAGTCTTGAAAGCAACGACTACATCCATTGAGAAAGATGTTGCTAGTGTCGAGCCTCAGCAGCATGATGCCACAACAACAGCAAAGTTCGTACAAGACGATGACAGGAGTCCTGCATCTATATCCGACAGACAGCAATTCGATCTGCCAATATCACCAAAGCGACGAAAATTCGAACATCAGAAGACTCCAGCCAAATCAGATGCTCATGAAATGCTTCCTCCATCCTCAAAACTCTTCGTGAAGTCGATCAGTAAAGCATCACCAGCTCCAAAGCGATTTCTCTATACATCACCACAAGCTCAGTCACAAGAGCAAGCAGCACCACCGGTATCACTCTTTCGCCAGCCAGACTTGAAAACCGGAACTGCAGACTCAGCTCCTCTACCAGAAGCATTCTCACCACGACGTCGACATGCTAGATATGTTCCAGGTGGTATGGCATCGACTGTACAGCAGTGGATCCTTGAGACAAGTCAGACTGCAATTCATGCACGTAAAACGCAGAGTGCTGGTTCTGCTGATGAGGTTTTTGTTATGCAAGTTGATGTCAAGAATCAGGTCTTGCCGTCCAAATCTGATCATCTCAGACTCTTGTCAGGAAGATTGCCTCGAGATGGTAAAGAAGTCAAGCTCGCATTAATCAGCGATGTATCGACGCAAGCTATTGGCACAGAGCAATCTACATCGGCCTTTACAATAGGCATACGAGCACCGTGCTGGACTCTTCTTCGAGGATCAGAGGAGTGGCTTGTGTGTGTAGACTGGAAGATCATTCCTCTTCAGGAGTCTCATAAGGCTTGAGGAACGATGAACAGTACATGAGAAATGATTGTATGAGGACTGGAATTTCACGGCGCTCGATCTTTGATACATGCTACTTATGATATGATTGTGTAAAGAGAAGCGTGGAATCACACTTGGTCATTCATTGATGATCCATTGATATGATTGCGAAGCTGGACACACAGCATCTTAACCTCAAGCAGAAGCAGCAACAAGACTGCGCATTCTTGCCTTCAGCTTCTTCTGTCTCTCACTCATGATCTTGTCAATCGTCTGCTTGAATCCACCTTCCAGTGATCGCACTTTCATCTCTGGAGCCACTCCAAGAGGTCTGATGACATTCACACCACCAGTACCAAGACTGATAGTCTGACCCATGATAATGCACTCACTGACACCAGAAATGACATCTTCCTTCATCTTTGCACCAGCTTCGAAAAGATGATCTGCTGTCTTTTCGAAACTTGCAAGTTGCAATACACTTTCTCTCATCTTTGCAAGACCGAATCTCGTAATTCCAAGCACATCTCCTTTATAAGTCATGACATCTGCAAGCAATTGCATGTGTCGAGGATCGATGTTCATCTCTTGCATGACCGACGATATTTCACGAACGATCGATGATCGTGCTGCTTCGATACCTAAAACTTCACGAGTTTCCATGATTGAATTCGATCTCGTTTTGAGACCATTGACTCCAGGTGTTGTCATACATGCTTTCAAACCATAACCTTCTACCAGCACGGAAATTGGTTCTCGTCCAGTAGCATCAGGTGTATCATCTTTCTTCATGATTGCTCGTTGTGCTTCTGGATATCCTTTGATTACAATACTTGGTATTCGTCTTTTGAGATGCTGTAATTCCATGAATGCATCATCGATAGATTCACCATCTTGTCCGACTTTGGCATTTCTTCCAGTACCACGCTTGCGTTTGAGATCACCAGTAGGAACGATGCGAACTCTGATGTGTGATTTGCTGTGAGCTTTTGCCATGACACCAAGCTGCCTCATGCCTTTGGTATTTTCAATAGCAGAGATGATTGTTCCCATATTAATTCGCAGACCAAGACTTCTGATCGCTTCCCAATCCACTCGCATATTGATCCAGCCACCTTCCTTTGACCACAAGTCTTCGATATATGTGACTATATCCTTGAGATATGTCTTTTGGATAGCAGCCTTTGCAATTCGTGCAGCAATAGCTTCGTAAGGACTGTCGAGTGCACATGCTATGACTGGTGTTGAAATTACTTTACTTGCGTTGATGATTTCTTTGATACGAGGTACACCTGAGTAATACTCATTCCAGCGACACCAGCAAAATGAAAAGTTTTGAGAGTCATTTGTGTACCAGGTTCACCAATAGATTGTGCACCAACAGCACCGACAGCATGTCCTGCTTCGACCTTAGATCTCTCAAATTTTAGCAAGCATAGATCGAGGAATGTATCGAGAGCTGTTTTTGATAATTTGAAGACAGTTCCCATCTTTGGAAACTTCTTTTGTGTAGCAGATAAGTCGGATGATTTGTGAGCGATGAAGTCTTCGACTGTGGCATAAAAATTGCGAACACTTTCTTTCTGATCAACAGCACGATCACTGTCATCATCATATGCAAGTCGTTCTCCATCGTCGGAGAAGCGTTGTATCTTGCTCTTTTCATTCTTCAATCGGTCATTGACAGCTTTGGAGATTTCGGTCTTGTTTAGTCCTCGCTCTTGATTGTTCCAGGTGCTGGCAATGGCGTGTGTATAGGTTCTTTCGAAATTGACAGGTTTTGCACTTCCTTCCATATCCACAGGATCAAGTCCATCATCTCCGAAATTCATTTGTACAACTCCACCACTTGAGATACGCACTGTGTTGTCATATTGTGTACTGAGATCTTCCAAGCTCTTCATCAAACGTCGGGACATATAGCCAGTCTCAGCAGTTTTGACAGCAGTATCAACCAAACCTTCTCGTCCAGACATGGCGTGAAAGATGAATTCAGATGGAGTTAGACCGCTGAAGAATGAGTTCACCACAAAACCTTTGGCAAGTGGCTCTCGAGATAGTTTGGCGAAGTGAGGTAGCGAACGATCTTGAAATCCATCAACCACACGCTGACCTCCAATAATTTGTTGTCCGACAGCTGCTACCATTTGAGATACGTTGATCAGACCACCTTTGGATCCACATTTTGCCATTGTTAATGGTGCATTGTTTCGACTCAATTCTGCAAAACAAGCATCACCACAATCTTGTCGTACTCTTGACAAGACGCCACTAATCCGATTTTCAAGAGTCATTTCTTCATCACAACCAGCATCTCTTTCAAGTTCACCTCTTCTGAACTTCTCAATCAGCTTTGCGCATTCTGCATAAGCAATGTTGACGAGTTCTTGCTTTCGTTCTCTCAACTTGTCACTTGGATAGACATCAGAGATACCGATGCTAAATCCTTGTTCACCAAGCCAACGTGCTGACAATTTTGCAAGACGATTCATTGCTGCAACAGCATAGTCTGGGCCGAAATCTCTCATGATGACATAAAAGACACTATCTTTCTTGCCATCACCTACTGTCGCTTTGTCCATTACACCACACATCACTTCTGAGTTTCTGATGACGAGATAACTATCTGTATCAGACATATCAGGAGCTATTCCTGGTGGTGGAGCAGCATATGATTTTGCTTTTGCATCAAGATTGACAACGACTGGATATCGAGAATGTGGTCTCATCAACATATTCCATACTTGTTTTCCAGTCCAGAACTTTTGAGGTTTGTAGATTGCAGGATCGGGTATTTCAATCGGCATTTCCACACCAGTAAGTGGATCTTTGACAGTCATGCCTTGATACATGTAGCTGACAATTTGTGTGAATTGTCTTCGATTGAAGAAGCGATCTTTTCGACTGAGTAGAAAAGCACATGTGATGAAGTCTTGGATGGCTGCGATAATAGGTGTGCCGTTCTTTGGAGTTGCAAGATTGTGCTTTACACCCATCAATTCGATTGCTTCTGTTCTTGCTTCTTCCGTTTGTGGTACATGAAGATTCATTTCATCACCATCAAAATCTGCATTATAAGGATTGCAGACACATTCATTGAGTCTGAATGTTCGCCATGGTTTGACCTTGACTCGATGTGATAGGATGGAAAGTTTGTGTAGTGAAGGCTGTCGATTGAAGAGGACAATATCGCCATCTTCAAGATGTCTTTCAACAACATCACCAATTTCGAGATCTTTTGCAAGTCTGTCAAGAGACTCTTGGGTCTTGGCAATACGTAAAACAATTCGTCGACCATCTTTTCCTTTGACGATGAAGTTCGCTCCAGGATATGTTACTGGTCCTTTTGCTACTCGTCGCTGAAGTTTTGCCAAATTCTGTTCATTGACTCGTTCTGGATATGTCATGTTGACTGCAACTCTTTCTGGTACAGCAACCTCATCAATACCAAGATTTGGATCTGGTGAAATGACGGTACGACCTGAGAAATCGACACGTTTTCCAGAAAGATTTCCTCGAAATCGACCTTGTTTTCCTTTCAAGCGTTGAACAAATCCACGCATCATCTTGCCATAAGCAGAATCTCGTCCAAGACCTGGTAAATTTCCATCAATATACATTGCTAGTTGGATTTGAAGGAATTCCCATAGTTCAACAAGCTTGTTTATTGGATGTCCACTGTGTAGACCAGCGCGAATGAGATTGTTGATGTGAAGAATGTCACCAAGTTTGTTTGTGACATCGTCTTCAGTGCTTGCAGCTTCTTGAGCAACAGATGGTCTGATAGCTACTGGTGGAGCTGGTACTTCTGTCCAGATCATATTTTCTGGTCTTCCACCTGTTTCTGGATTCATTCCAAGAAGTTCGACATGTGTTGTTGGTATTCTTTGAAAGATCTGAAGTACTCGTAATGGATTCATATCATCTGTAACTCGTTTCATATTTCGATCGACTTCTGCATTGGTTTTTCGTGCTTCGTTGAAGGAGGCTTCGAACTCTTCCAATTCTGGTGGTTTGACTTTGCTTCGTGCGTTTGACATGGTGTATTTGGCGAATTTGTTGTGAAGAAGTTTGACAGGATGACCGACAACTCTTTTGACAGGTCCATTGAAAGCTGAACAATGTGGACAAATCTTGGCTTTTCGGCATTCAGCCAGGATGAGTTTCGAGATCGCATCCCTTCGAAGTGCATCACGGCCTGTTCTCCGAAGTGTTCGTAGGTGTGATCTGATCTTGTCTTCTGGAAGTAACAATCTGCTACAATCCTTGCAGATGCAGTTCAAGATCTCGATAATCTTCTTGAAGTAGCCATAGTGAAAGACTGGCAAGGATAGTCTGACGTTTCCAAAGTGGCCATTACACTTCTTTAGGTCTTTGCGACAAGTAACACACTCATCATTCTTGCCAGAGGTGCCAAGCTTTGGATCGAGAGGTCCACCATGTGTTGGTTGTCGTGCTTTTCCAACGGGTCTCTCAAGATCGTAAAGATTGCGGTCAACTACTGGTACAACAGACTGTGCCACAATTTGCTGAGGACTGAGTATGCCGAATTGTAATGATCTGATGCGTTTTGGTGGACGATCTATGACTTGTTTTCTGGTTTGCTTGGTCTGATCGTCGTCAGACTCTTGTTCGTCGGCCATATTTGTGTTTGATGTCAAGTGTTACTCATATCCGAGAGCAATAACTTTTCGAGCTTTGACCCACATGCCAAATTCAAGATCTGAGGCTAAAATAGCGCGCTGAGGCATCTTCTATGATTGGTTGAGAGCTCAAGTGCTTGCATACAGCGACACGTCCGTTGCTGATCTCAGCCATGAGTGAATGAATCACTATCTCAGGATCAGGCATCGAATGGTACAAGTGAGCCAAAACGCCGCAGACACCGCATTCAAACATATACTCCTACCATTCACGCAACCATTTGAGCTTCACCGGACTCCACCGTAGTTGCCTTGTGAGCTGCCTCAACCCCACCTCCAACTCGTGAAGCTGGAGAGCTTGACTGTGACATTCACTATCGGATAACATAATACGGATCACTTGATCTGTCGTAAAGCTGAGCTTTTTCTTCCTTCATCATTTCCTCAGCAAACAAATTACATCCGGCTCACCACAAACAATCTGACAGTGCTTGATGATGGCGAATATGTCAAGCTCCTCTTGGAGACAGTCGATCAGCTCTAGTGAGTTGAGTATCAGTATGTTGAACGACAGATCTAACATCAACACAGCTGTCAAAGTAACACTCGTTCCAAAAGACACTACACAAGAAAGTCGAGAACTTACTCTTGGTGTCGGCAAACCGATCATCATCGGAAGAGCATCTAGCAAGGCTATCAAGAACCAAATTGCTGCGCCAGACAACGCTCTATTCGAGAATCCAGTTATCTCTCGTCAACATGCCAGACTCGAGTGGCGTACATCTTTGAACAACCACAATCATTTCACTATCACTGACCTAGCATCTACTCATGGCACATATGTGAATGATGTGCAACTTACACATGATCAGCCACATCCTTTACGAGATGGAGATATGATCAGACTTGGTGCTAGTGTCAGTAAAGGATCTGGTATGTTTCTTTCACAAGATGTAGTGAGTTCTACTGACCATATTCAAGATTCATACAGAGCACTTCGTGTCACTTTCATCATTCCACGAAATTCTACCACAAACGAAAACCGACGTGCTTTCATGGTCCCGATTTCATCTGACGAAGAAGATGATTATGGTAGTGAAGTGGAAGATGAGGATTTGTATGGAATCATGACTTCGTCACCAGCGACAAGTCCACAATCATCGAAGAAACTTGGTACGATCGAATCACCAATCAATATCGATGATGAAAGCAATCGTCTTTTGCCAGTAATTATCGATGAGGAGGATATGAATGATGAGGAAGATGTGAACGATGAGGAGGACATGGACAATGATGATGTTGTACAAGAAACTGAGCAAGTTGTTGATCCAGTTGTTGGAGATGATCAGCCAACAGATGATCTCGAGACCACCTTTGAGCAACCACAACCTGAGTCATCACAAGGCCCAGATACAACTGACTTGACCCTCGAGCCAGTTTCACAACCAATCGCAATGACTGAAGCTCCAAATACTGAAGCAATTCCAATCGAGACTCACCAGCAGAAGCATGCTGAAGAAAAGGATTCTGATGAGAACCTTCGATGGGAGTCAGAGGTGCCGGAGACTTACTTCCGCGATGGAATGTTTGAAGACGATGAGGATGATGAGGATGGACCTGAACTCTGGTCAGCCAAACTTCAACCATTCCAGCTTCCACCAATGAATGTGAACAATTTCCAACGTCAACCACGACCTGTTCAACCACCAGCAATGTATCGCCCATGGTCAGGCACTGGCAATACATCGTTCACCCCAGATTCACACAATCGATTCAATTCGTTGCGCTCAATTCCTCCACCAGCATTGATGCAACAATATCCTGCATTCAATGGACTGCGTCCATTACCACTTCCTCCAGGTTCTCTTCCACCTTTCAACGAAATTTCACACATGTCTTACGAGCAACGCGATCCTTTTGCTGGTCTACAACATGAGGAAACCATGTTTCCATCATACAATGTTCGTCCACTTGCAAGTAAGGAGACAGCACAGCCAAAGAAGACTGAGTCTGCACAAGTGGAGGATCATACAGCTAATACAACTCAACAAGCAGTACAAGAAGATGCTCAGGTCGAAGCTCCTGTCACCAATTCGGCAAAGAAGCGATCACATGAAGAAATGGTCGAGCAATCAAAAGTCCCATCAGTCTCAGAATCTCCACGTCCAATCAAGGTGTTGAAGACTCAAAAGAAAGATATATCTTTGATCAATGAGGTTGGAAAGTACACTCTTGGTGCTGCTATTGGTGCTACCAGTACTTTCGCTATGCTTGCAAGTCCTCTTGGTGGTATGCTTGCTGATTGGGCTTCCAAGCTTTGATCATCAGCATGAGATGATGTTGAGTGTCTCTGGCAGAATGGAATACTAGTGAGGCTCTATTTCGGTCATGAATGACTAATGCTGGATCTGCATGAATGTTACGGAGGTTTATGATATGATAATGAAGGTTGGATGGTGATAGATGCTAATTTGCTATCATCAAGGCGTTATGGCTGCATTGCATTGCATCGTTATGGAATATATGTATTTGATTAATGTATTGGACTCTTTCATCTCATCATGCTGTATCTAATGTACGATCTCATCCAAGAATCGCCAATGCCGATACTAGAACAAAGACACTGGTGTCTCAATCTCTCATCGCCTTCTCGATCCTTCCAGGCATGCCAGCTTCTCATCTTACGTCGTTGAGGAATATAGATTCGATCAAATTCAATGTTTTACTTCTCTTTCATCTCGTCATGCTGTATCATCGACACGATCTCTCCCAAAATCATAACGCCAACGCTGAATGCAAATCCAAATGTCTCAATCTCCCATTGCCTTCTCGATCTTCTCAGATAGACCAGATTTTCGCCATGACGGTCCAAAGCGCTTGATTGCAAGTATAGTGAAGATGCCACTGAAAAGACAAACCAGTCCGAGAATTGTGAACAGCCATCCTGTGCCGATTGCAACGATCAGAGGCTGAGCGACTATCGTTCCGACGCAAGAAAGAATGTTCCTGACGAAGTTGTTAAGAGCTATGCCGGCACTGCTTCGCTTGGGAATGAATTCCGTCAGCATAGTCGTGACCGCTGCAAAGACGAGCATCGATCCAACTCCAAAGAAAAAATTGGCGATGATCGGTCCTGCAAGGCTGATCCTGGCTGTCCACCCGAACGTAATCAAGCCAAGAGGGAACAGAACGGCCGCAATGTAAATATTTTCAGCGAGTCGATCTTCTGGTATGAAAACCAGACGACCTCTTTCATCCAACGATTTGCTTTTCGTGCCTGCCGGTGCATGATTCGATCTACCCATGGACCGCCAAAGATAGAAGCTAGGAAATAACCTAGACTGTTGGGCAGATACATCAAGCCGACCACCAAAGGCGAAAAGTTCCAAGGTGAATTTTGGAACGTCTCTTCTATTGCAATGTTGAGGACATACAGACTTCCAAATATGATTGAAGCATAAAAGACGCAAAGAGCTACCGCTGGAACTCTGAGATAAAGGATAATCTTGAGCGGGTCGAGAAGAGCTCGCCGCAGCATTGCCACAGTCTTTCTGGCCTTGATGTTCATCGATTTGCGTGTTGACGTACGAGTCAGTGCTGATCCAATTGTCTCATCTGCGCCTTTCTCTCCATCAAGTACACTCTCGATCACCTCTGCTTCTGCTGCCGCTGCTAAGCTCTTGCGTTGACGAAGTGTTTCTGGTAAGCATACAATTATGAACACGAGAGTGAACAATCCAAAGATGGCCAAAAAGTACTGAGGAGCCCTCCAGCCAAGGCCTAGAGTCAGAGCGCCTCCGACAAACGGTGCAATTAATGGCGAGCACAACGGACCGAGATAGAAATAGCCCATGGCCTTGCCGCGGTTTTTTACCTCCCAGATATCTGCAATAGTGCCTGCGCCAACAGCTTGTACACTCGCGGCTGCGCCGCCGGCGAGCAAGCGTGTAATGATGAACATTGTGATATTGACGGATACTGCTGCTAGTATGTTGAAAATGAGAAACAGAGTAAAGGATGCAATGTAGATCGTTCGTCTTCCCAGAGTCTCGCTGAAGGAGGACCACCACAGAGGGAAAATGCTCATGGAAAGCATGTAGAGAGCAACGCTGAGATTGACAATGACAGGTTCAGCGTTGAATGCTGCTTGGATCTTGGATAGTGCTGGTAGAATGATGGCACTTCCCATTGGGGCAGCAGCAGCAGCCACGGCGACAATGAATGTGATTGTCCATTTCTGCTTCGGCGTATAGTCATAAGGTTCTGTGACTTCTGGAATGATGGCGAACCTAGCCAATAATCCTCTTCTTTCTTCAACTGGAACATTCACTGCATCTCGTCTGACTGAACGTTGTGATGAGCGAGTTCTGCTTATACTTCGATGTGGAGGAACTTGTGCATCGTGCACTTCATCGCCGGGATAGTAATGATGTGATTCACTTGAGTGTCGAGCATGTGATTCAGATGATGTACGTCGTCCTCGTGTGATGTGCTCTTCCACCTTTTCTGTCTTGTCATGTCCTTCTGCTACTGCCAACTTTGGCTCTGTTCGTTGTGGTGCAGAGTCTGAGCCGATAAGAACTTCGCCATCTCTTCTGCTCTCTCCTTCTGCATTTGACGCTTCTCTTGTGCTTTGTATACTCGTCTCTTCCTCTTGTGATTCTGCTATTTCTTCTCGTCCATCGTGATCAGGATTTCCCATGTCGTGAAATATGAATCGTTGCGAATTTTCAGGTGTTCATAGGTGGTCGTACAGTTACTAGGAGTCGACAGAGAAGCGGTAGGGAGAATGAAAGTATGTAACTTACATGTTGAGATACTGAATGGTATTCGTACGATCGACGAATGTTAGCATAGCTAGTGGATGCGAGGTCCATTGTCGGATGCATTGAATCGAAGTGAAGAGGCAAGAACTGAGTGCCGATAACCGAAAAGTAAATTCATCAGCCAAAAAAGCTAGAACGGCGAACTTCTACAAGCGATCATGACGCATGAAGTGAGCAGATATTCAGCGCTCATACAACGCTCTTGCCTGATTGCAAGGCACAGCTCAAGTCTCATCACCACAGCATAGCCAGAATTCGCAAAATCATGTCTTGAATCAATAAATTCTGATGTTTCACGATTGATCGACAAATCTGCATAATTGACAGAACCAGCATAACCACATCACAGCCATTGGCAATCACATTGAGTTGGGCCAGATCATTGCAAGTCTACTAATTCCTGCGTGATCAAGATGTCAAATGCTGTAGCACTACGAGAGAAACTACAACAACATTTCTCAAAAATACCTGCCAACGAACAAAGCTCAGCATGGGAACAGATGTGGCAGCAAAAAGTGACGCCATGGGATCGTAGCAAGCCAAATCCAGCTCTGATCGAAGCTCTGAAGAAGGAGAAGAAACTACTTGGACCATCAGTCGTAGATGGCAAGAGAAAGAAGGCTCTAATTCCTGGTTGTGGTGGTGGGTATGATATTTTACTGCTCGCAAGCTATGGATATGATGCTCTTGGTGTTGATGCAGCTTTATCAGCCATTGAAGCATGCAGATCATTGCACAATGCCGAGAATAATGCTGAAGTGAAGCAATATCCTGTCAAATCCGAGGACATTGGGGCTGGAAGTGCAGATTTCCAACAGGCCGACTTCTTCAAGCATGAGTTTGCAGGCCAATTCGATCTCATCTATGACTACACATTCCTTTGTGCTTTACCACCTGAAATCCGACCATCCTGGGCCAAGAGAATGTCCAGTCTACTAGCTCCTGATGGAGTCCTGATTTGTATCGAGTTTCCATTGAAGAAACCACTTTCAGCTGGTGGTCCACCACATGGTGTGAGCGCTGCACTGTATTATGAGCTGTTCAAGACGCCTGGTGTTGATCCGATTCGTGATGAGAATGGAGAAATTTTGAGTATTGGTCGACCATATGCGACTGATGGATTAAAAAGAGAGGCGAGATGGATTCCAGAGGAGAGTCATCATGCTGGTCAAGGTATGGATGCTGTCTCTTTTTGGAGACACTGTAATCAGTAGTATATTGTATATATCTGAACGAGCAGGTATTCAAGATCTGATGAGCGAGATCTTCTGATCAAAAGCGTGCTCTTTTGTGATCGAAACGCTCTCGCATAGCAAGACGAAGGATCTGGCGAAATCACCTACCTCATGCTGCTTGATTCTCATCAGTCAACAAGCGGATGCGATCTTTCATCTTGCTTTGCTGCCATGTTCGCCTTTTCATGATCAATCTCAACGGTCTTGTTGTGGTCTTTGCCATTACGAGTGATGGTGACAAGATTATGCTGCAGTGCCTTGCTGTATCTGACCTACTGTCATGTTTGCTGTGAAAGCATAATATGATGTTATTTGCTGGTTCTTCGCAAGATCACAATTGAATATTCTGAGGACACGGACCATCATTCGCTTGGCAATTCTCTGAAGCATTCATTTCTCATCGCGAAAACATCAAGCTTCATCCATCACTCTTCTCACCAGAATCTGCAAAAATCTCTCATCTCAAGATCAACATATGCTTCCTGATATAACTTCGACGGCCAGTAACGGCTTTGCTCAAGCGTGCCAGTCTTGTAGTGGAGATCGATCGGTACTTCGGCAACCATTCTTCAAGATCTACCGACTGTCGATCTTGCATTGAAGAACAGCATTGCCATCATCAATGTCAGCAATGATGGATCAGATCTATGATGACAAGAGCATGTGAGCTCGAAATACATGAGATCGCATCGACTTGCAGAATGGAAGAAGAAAGAGCTGACGTTGATTGAGAAAAGGAACTCGGCATTGTTCATGGAAAAATTACTCCACATCAAGACATTGGCGGCAACAATGCTAGGCAAGAGAGATCTGCCGTAAGTTTCTATTCAAGCAAATGCATGAGCAAAATCTGCATTCGATCAAGATATGACTCCTTTCAGTCAAGTATCAATCTGCTTTCAGTTGTCCACACTCATCGAATCCTCAACCTGAGTATCTCTCCATTCCTACTGCCTACGAGATCAACGTCACTCTCACGCCACCGAACACATCATGGAGAAGCACGAAGACATGATTGAAGACAAGACTGGTCAACGCCATTCGATCATGTCTCTCGAACCAAGTTCACCTTCAAGCTCTGGTCATAGTATTGCTGAATCTGAAGAACAATACAATCACGATTATCCAGAAACAGAATTACAACCTCACATCTCACACGCATCATCAGTAGCAGCGATTGGTGGTATACCAGCCCTAGGAAGGTCACAAAGTTATCGAAGTGCTAGAAGTGGTAGAAGCACAGCAACGAGTACAGATCCAGCATTTGAAGTCGATTTCGAAGCTGGTGATCCAGATGATCCACAGAACTGGTCTTTGCTGAGGAAATGCTTGGTCATCGCAGCAATGAGCTACACCACAACATGCGTCGTCTTGTTCTCAACATCGTACAGTGCTGGCATACCTGCAATGGTCACTGAGCTTGGCGTAAGTCAGTCAACGGCTTTATTGGGATTAACGACATATCTTCTTGGTATCGCCTGCGGATCTTTAGTGCTCTCAAGTCTTTCAGAAATGTATGGAAGAAGACCGATATATATCATTGCTGTTGCGATGTTCATTGTTCTGGTTCTACCATGTGCGTTAGTACACAGCATAGCTGCGATCTTGGCATTACGATTCCTTGCTGCTTTCTGTGCTGCAGCTTTGATCTCAAATTCTCCTGGATCGATCAATGACATTGTTGACGAAGAGCATAGAATACTTGCGTTCTCAGTCTTTTCAATTGCGCCTATAAACTCACCAGTTATCGGAGCTATTGCTGGAGGTTTTATCTATGAGTATCTCGGATGGCGATGGAACTCATGGGTGGTGATGATCGTCACAGGTGTTGGTCTTGTATTCATAACATTGATTGGAGAAACATATGCCCCAGTGATCTTGAGAAGGAAAGCTGCGAAAGCCAGGAAAGAGAGTGGCGACGATCGTTACTGGTCCAGGTATGATGAGAAGACGTCCTACGTCGAGTTGTTGAAGATCAATTTATCAAGACCATTCGTCCTGATGTGCACGGAACCGATTATGTAAGTCAGATCGCTTGAAAATCGTTTTAGCTAACACTTGACAGTATTTTTTTCAATTTCTATTGTTCAATTGTGTACGGTGTGCTATACCTGTGCTTCGTCGCTTATCCTTTTGTTTTTGCCGGCATACGAGGATGGTCTGCTGGACTTACTGGTTTGTCATTCACTGGAATCGGCGTTGGAACAATACTATGCATTCTTGCAGAACCACTTTTTCGAAAAGTCATCAACTCACACAAACCAGATCCAGAATCTGAGACTGGCAAGCCACCACCTGAAGCATCAGTCCTGGTTGTGGGCATTTCAGCTGTTCTTCTGCCGATAGGAGAGCTTATTTTTGCCTGGACATGTACACCAAATGTCCATTGGATCGTGCCAATTCTGGCTGGAATTCCATTCGGGTTTGGAAATTGCGGTGTCTTCATCTACAGCTCGAACTATCTCGTTCATTCG
>JAQQXO010000256.1:0-41966 GCA_029852735.1 Persea americana | reverse complement strand
CAGGCTATCGAGTATCGACAGCAGAGGGCATCGGTGATGCCCCGCACGATGCAGTTCATCACACGAGCTTCAGCCTCAGCCGGAGCCTGCGTCGCAGCTCATCACACCACTACTGCGATTGCTTGCGATTGTTATCGGGATGCTCGTTCGATCCATTTGCCTGAAGATCCTGCACACCATGTAACGAGGCACGAACCTCACCTGGCATATCTGTCGAGCCATTCATGAACCGCTCCGATCGACGGTTTCTATAGCGCTCTCGTCTTATGCATGATAGTAGCGGGCATGTCCGGTCACAAGCCGTGACTTCAGCACCGGTCATACTCGAGGAATTTGGGCTTTCGTCGGGGTCACGGCCGGTATACTCCCGTCGACGCGTTGCAATGTTGAATGCATAGCAGCAGCAATGTCCGATGCGATGATTCTTCAGTTGAGGAAGCCGTGTATCCAGTCGCAAGCCGTCTTCGTATTCCTTCATACTCTCCAGGGTACCTGGGTGACTGTGCGGCGCAGCAGGACGAAATTCGAAGATGAAGCGTAGTCTGTAGCAGTGCTAGACGTGTATGCCAATAGTGTATTCTCTTCAAGCAACAGCGACGCGCAACGCACGGTATAGGGACTTTTCACTTGACATAATGCAAAGAAGGATATTTACACCTCGACAAGCAGCGAGCCTGCATTGATCGAAAGCACTCCATGTGCCGAGTCAATCATGCTTCCTAGAGCGTCAATACCTCGTCGTGCTGTGACTTATTGCAGCGTCTCCAATGGAATCCGCATATGAAGTTGAATGTCTTGGCACAGACGACATTGACGAAATAGTTGATACTATCACCACATTTCCGTTCGTGCCGGTTGATATCTTCCTGAGCACGTTTGCGCCGGTGCATCTGGCTGCGAGGATGCTGCAGCGGACCATGTGCTCATAGATCGGGCAAGTGAGCTGCTAGCCCTGCGCGAACATGTCCTCGAAAAGTGTATGCTTGGCTTGCAGACTGGCATTGCTCTCCCGCGCCTTTCGCCAACACCAGCGACCCAATCTTGCCGCATCTACACCCGTCCGGTCCTTTGTGCACGCCTCTATAGCGCCGTCACTGCGAGCTCACCGCCATGTCCCTCTCGCCTCCATACAAAAGCGCTCAAACTCAACCTCGCCAGAGAATGTGCCCTCAGCGCCAGAGCCGCCACCCGTGCCCCCTGAGGTGAGCCCGGCGCAGCTCGACTCAGACAATGAAGCGATCGCGCGCGATGCGAGGCAATACTATGGTGACTATCTGCCGGAGGACGCTCTGAACGACGCACAGTACAAGATCTACGAGAGGCTTTTTGGTACGCCACGACCATTCTCTGAGGCTGAAGAGGACGCCGAGGGCGAGGAAGCAGATGGGACAGATCTTGGAGATGTGTTGTATCGTGAGGGAGCGGATGGCAAGCTGGAGGTAGTCTCCATGGGCGGAGAGGATTCAGAGACATCTGCACAACCGCATGACGAGTCCGACGATGCATTGGACCATGATGCGCGGCTGGCATTGGACATGCAAGAGGCGCAAAGACACGACGAGCTAGAAGATTTCGAAGAGGACGACGACCCGACGGTCCGCGCACATCCACTGACGCCGCCAAATCGCTTCACAACCGACCCCAGAACCATCATCGTCCCACGAGCCTCCATCACAGGCCCAGTATCCGTCATGTTGGCAGACAAAGCAAACAAGCACCTCGACGCGACGGCCGTGCGCATCTTCGGCGGACCGAGCCTGCCATACTCGACAGGCACGCCTCTGGCCTCGAAGACGCTTCCCCAGAAACCGATCCCTCTCTCCGCGTTCCAGAGCAAAATGGCACCCATGGAAGCAGACGTCTACATGGCCACGGTCCTATCCGGCACCTATGCGGCGTGCATCTCCATCCTCACAGAAGTGCGCAAGCGCCTCGGCGCCGAATGGCTCCGCCCGCTTTTGACGCGCAAAGACGACATCCGCGTCCTCGACGCCGGCGGCGCAGGCGCGGGCATCGTCGCATTCAACGAGATCCTCGCCGCCGAGGCTGCAGCGCAGGTCATGTCAACCGACGCGCCAAAGACGAAGGCGACGATCGTTACGGCCTCGCCAGCACTCCGCGCACGCGCGGCGCTGCTGTCCGAGAACACGACCTTCATCCCGCGCCTGCCGGACTACGTGCACGCCTCGGCGGACGCGCGCGTCAAGCACTTCGACGTCATCGTCGCACCGCACGCGCTCTGGTGTCTGGCCGAGGACTACGAGCGCAGGCAGCGCGTGCAGACGCTGTGGGAGATGCTCGAGCCGGACGGCGGCCTGCTCGTCCTCCTAGAAAAGGGCATCCCGCGCGGCTTCGAGGTCATCGCGGGCGCGCGCGATCTGCTGCTGAGTCCTCGTCTCGCTCTTGCAGCAGATCCGTCAGTCACGCCGGGCCTCGCGGCTGGCGGTGTAGCAGACGTCGACGCGCCATCTCAAGAGGTCACCATCGTCGCACCGTGCACGAACCACCAGTCCTGCCCGCTGTACCCCGTTCCCGGCGTGTCGCGGGCGAGAAAGGATTGGTGCCATTTCGCGCAGCGCTTCGAGCGCCCGCCGTATCTCCAGCGGCTCATCGGCGCAAGGGACCGCAACCACGAGGACGTCAAGTTCTCCTACGTCGCTGCCATGCGGCGACAGCCGCAGCCGCAATTCAATTCGAAAGACACCTTGATGAAGACTGCCAAGCCCGTCTTGTCGCAAGCACTCGCCCCTGCACTAGCGCAAGCACCTGCCCAAGCACTAGGCGTCGCCTCACCTTCCCGCACAAAACAGTCCGGCATCCTGGCCACAGACCTCGCCTTCGCAGGCTACGAGGACGCGACCTCGCACGGCCCGCTACCACGCCAGCTCAGCCCGCCGCTGAAGAGGCACGGACACATTGTTCTGGACGTGTGCACCCCCGCCGGCACGCTGGAGCGCTGGACGGTGCCGAAGAGCTTCTCGCGGCAGGCGTATCGCGACGCGAGGAAGTCGCGGTGGGGCGATCTATGGGCTCTCGGGGCGAAGACGCGCGTTGCTAGGAATGTCAGGCTTGGGGTTGCTGGGGGCGGAAAGGCCAAGGGTGAGGGGAGTCCGTTGGGGAGGGGGAGTGGGAGGGTGGTGGAGAAGGAGAGGGGACGGCTGAAGGCGAGGAGGAGGAAGAGGGAGCTCAAGGCGTCTGCTGGGCGGGTGGATTATTGATGTAGTCGAGGCCTCTTCTGCTCTTTGGCATACTCAACTCATTTGCGTCGTGGCGAGACAGCAAGCGATGCTACAGGCGCGTGCTGTAGCACTGTGCGATGGTCAAGGCACGACCAGAAGAATGCTTGGCTCAGTGTGAAGTAAAACAATGCCAGATCTTAGCATGCAATGATCAGACTATCCTACACCCTTGATCAGACCGGCTTCGACCTCTTGCTCCGCGCATGGTCAGCGGCTCGTCATCCCCGTCGTGATTGTCATGGCCTTGCTCTGCCCCACTCCCAGGACTCTCGTCAGAACTGTTCACGACGGACTCTAGGTGAGGGCGGCCGATGCGCCGTGAAGAAGTCGCTATCGGCACAGGAAGTGCAGCAGAAGGAGAATCATTCCTCGTCTCGGCCACGAAGCTCTGTATGTCGTCAAGGCCGGTAATGTGAGGGTTCATGAGCTGCGCGTGCGTTGCAGCACTGCTGCGTGGCCCTGCATTTGTGGCATTCTCGTTTCGAGAGTGTTGCGACTCTTCATCGCAATAGCGATGGAACGATCGCACCACGTCGCCCTTGCAGATAGGGCATGTTCTCCGACGTGTCGTCAACCAGGGTGTGCTGCGTATGTCAGTTGGATCCTGTCAAGTGAGCATTGTGAAACTTACATGCAGTCGACATGGAATTCGTGCCCGCACGGAAGACTCATGACTCTACTCACGCCGTCCACATACTCCTCCAAGCAGACGACGCACTCGACCTGTCTGCCGCCATATTTGCGCTTCCATTCTGCCAAACCTTGGTCGATCTTCTCCTGCTCTGCCGTCGTGACAGACTGAACGCTGCCGTAGTGGAAAGACGAGCCTTCGGAAGTGCCAAGCTCATCTCGCGTGCTTTCGGCTCGAGCTTGTGGAGCTAGTAGGGGCGTCGCAGAGGACGTTGCACCATCGCTGGCAGCGTCATCTGCGTCTGCCGTGGATGCTGATCGCGACAAGGCGTGGTATATCCGCACTGGCAATCGCTCAACGACGGACTTCGGCGCTCGCCATCTCCGTCGCCTGATGCGTGATCTGCACAGCAGCATCGCATACACGATTGCCAAGGTGAAGAGAGGACTGACGACGAGAACAAAGAGTGTGTTAAGGAACGGGCTGTTGTTCATATCCGTCGGGGTAAGAGTGACCCACAGGCCTTCTCGGATCGTGCCATCGGGCATGGTGTGAGGTATGTAGGAAAGAGTATCGAGAAAGCCCTCACCGTCATCGCCATTCTCGTCGTTGAACAGACGACGCAGCCAGCCGCCAGACTCATGCTCTTGGTTCAGGCCGTCTTCGGCAGTCGTGTGCAGCATCTCCGTGGTGCTAGGGACATGTTCCAAGCGGCCATTGACGCAAGGATCCTCATACACACCGCTGCCAGGCGTGATGCTGCCACTTCTGACTGCGCCCTTGGCACACGCCGCGGTGTTTTCGTCGACCGTGCTGCTCGTCTTATGGTCCATGCTCTTCTGGGATTTTGGACGGCTCTTGCCTTGGCGATCCTGCGCGTCGGCGATCGAATGTTCGGTATGTAGCCCGTCTTCGACTGTTTGGGTTGCGACACCTGCTTGATCGCAACAGCCAAGGATGTGAGCGAGTCTGCCTGTGCGCCAAGTGGTGCGGACCTCGGCCGATCGAGGTTGCAGTCGCGATGCCCCTTTGCCAGGGCGAATCGACTCTGCATGCTGAACCTTCTCTTTCCCAGTGGCTTTTGGTACTTGAGTTGCCTGGTGCGCGCCGGCATGCGCAGCTGTCTTGCTCGTACCCTTATGCTCAAAATGCTTGGACGATTGTCTTACAGAACGTCTGCCAGCAGAGGTCGGAGCGAGCTTGGCGCTGGATTGTGGCGGGATCCATCGCCAGGTGTCCTTCGGAAGGGGCAGTTCGCCGAGCCCGGGTCCAGACGCCGTCGGAATGAGTGTGGAGAGGAGATGCGCTGTCGTATGACTTGTGAAGAGCGACGGGATAGTGATATTTCTCGTGTCGTCCCTCGCGTACATCTGTATCAAAGGACCACCGATGACATTGTCGCCGATGATGACGGCGACAGCTCCACGTCTCTGTGCCCATTTGACCTTCTCGGAGAAGCCGCAACCTCCACGGGAGAGAAGGACGATCTTGCCGGTGATTTCTGCCGTTTCTTGTATCGACTGTATGTTCGCCTGCCTCGAAACTCCGCCGCGCTCGCCTACGCCACGCTTGTAGCTCGTGAGCTTGCGCTGCCACACCAGTGTGTTGCCAAGTGGGTATTGGAAGTGGTCGTCAGTGCCATCCGCTTCTTCTGGCTGCAGCATCTCCAATGGAGTTGTCATGTCCCTCTCTTGCTGGCTGGGTCTAGACAGCGCTTGGGATCGTCGTACCCTACGTCCTGCCTTGGCCTGCGGCTCAGATATCGTGACTTCGTCCCAGTCTCGATCTCGCCAGCCAGGGATATCACTGCAACCCAGCTCTCCTTCCACATCATTCGCCAGGCCGCGCAGTCTGATGCCGTCGTCTCCAAAGCCGCTGCCTATCCATATCTCTCCGCTGAGACCCCTGAGAGGCAGCAGCGGGCCGAACGCGGCAGGCTTGGCGGCGAAGAAGGTGGAATTATCGTCCGTCAAGCTGATGGTCGCGGTAGGCGTGAACAAGGAGATTGAGGTGCGGAAAGGGAAGAAGCTGCGTCCGGTCGAGTCTGAGCCTACGGGCAAGGCCGCCGCCGAGACATTGTGCTGCACGACAGGAGTGGCCAGTGCCATATAGAGAAGCGTCGAGAAGAGGAGTGTCGAGACCATGAGAGAGAGGAGTCTCAGAGAGCGCATCTTGATTTCTGGGCGCTCTCCTGACAAAGGCTCGATCAGGCGCTCATCATAGTGCTTGGTGACGCATTCGACTGTTGCGCATCGAAGAAGTGGCGTCCGGTGTTGCTTGATGACCTTGACAGCCTTGACACTGGAAATTCATGATCATACAGCCATGTTCATGCCAGAGATACGAGTTTGATGACAGTTCGTGGCGTATTCGACCGAAACAAATCACCTTGTAGTGTAGATAGGGCGACGATGTCGGCTCCAGGTTGTCACGTCCAGGCTTCCCCACATTTCGCAATCAGGCTCAGATAGGGATGGCACGTTGGAAGCACAGACATCCTTGTCTGAGGCACATATGACTTCAAATCAGTGCGGGGCTTCTCCTCTCTGTATAAATCGAAGACAGGAGACTTGCCCATACCAGTGTCGCGCCGTGAGCAGCCTTTGTTACTCTGCCTCGTTGCTTAGAAGGCTCGCGACCGAGGACTTAGCAAGACCGCTTTGCGTGGCGATCATGTATTTTGTCTGCTTATAATCCCGACTACTACCCTGGATCTCTGAAGTCTGCAAAAGACAGTGCACACATCATCATCGCTGGGGCAGATATGTCCTCCGAGAACTCTGCGATCATAATTGGTGGCGGCCTGGCCGGTCTTGTCGCCGCGTACGAGCTCTCGCAACGCAAAATTCCTTCAATCATTATTGATCAGGAGAATGATGGCAATCTCGGCGGTCAAGCTTTCTGGAGCTTAGGTGGGATCTTCATTGTCAACTCGGCTGAACAGCGACGGCTCGGCATAAAAGACAGCAAAGAACTAGCCTTAGCGGACTGGATGAACACGGCCAAGTTTGATCGCGAGAAGGAGGACTACTGGCCCCGACAATGGGCGAAGGCTTTCGTCGATTTCGCAGCGGACGGAATGGAGGAGTACGTCAAAGGTCGTGGAATGGGCTTTGTGGGAAGTGTCGGCTGGGCTGAACGAGGCGGCGGCAGTGCATCAGGCCACGGCAATTCAGTGCCGCGATTCCATCTGACCTGGGGAACGGGGCCGGAGGTCGTGCGCGTCTTCGAAGAGCCTGTCAGGGCCGCTGCAAAGGAGGGCTTGATCACGTTCAAATTCAGACACCGAGTCGACCGGCTACTGCTCGACGATAGTGGTGCAGCAATTGGAGTTCAAGGCTGCATACTGGAGCCAAGTGACGTCGTGAGAGGAGCTTCTTCGAGTCGAAAAGAGGTCGACAAGTTCACTCTGTATGGCAGTGCTATACTGGTCTCATCTGGTGGCATTGGAGGAAATGTCTCTTTGGTGCAGAAGAACTGGCCTACAGACCGCCTCGGGCCTTCTGTGCCGAAGAACTTTGTAGTCGGCGTGCCGGCGCACGTCGACGGCCGTATGCTTGAGATTGCAGAGGACGCCGGTGCCAACATTGTCAATGCTGACAGAATGTGGCACTACACAGAAGGCTTGCAGAACTGGGATCCAATATGGCCCATGCATGGCATTCGAGTCATCCCCGGGCCATCGTCCATGTGGCTCGATGCTACTGGGAAGCGGCTACCACCTTTCCTCTACCCAGGTTGCGACACGCTCGCGACCTTGAAGCACATTTGTTCCACAGGACACGATTACACGTGGTTTGTCCTCAACAAGACCATCATTCAACGGGAATTCGGCCTTTCGGGCTCAGAGCAGAACCCAGATGTGACAGGAAAGAGCTGGTATCTGCTATTGTGGCGAATACTCGGCTCGAATCCTCCCGTGGAATCATTTATGAACCATGGCAAAGACTTCGTCGTCCGATCTACACTTCCGGAACTTGTGGAGGGAATGAACATTCTCGCAAAACAAGCCGACGGCCCTGCACTGGACCTCGACACGGTCAGACGAGAAATTGACATACGAGACGCGCAAGTCGACAATAAATACACAAAGGACGCGCAGCTGATGCTCATCAACAATGCCAGGAACTACTTCCCGGACAAGATCAGCAGAGTGGCGAAGCCCCACAAGCTGCTGGATCACAAGCACGGGCCGTTGATCGCAGTCAAGATGAATCTCTTAACTCGCAAGTCCCTTGGTGGCCTCGAGACCGATCTGGACGCCAATGTCAGACGTCCGGATGGCTCCAAATTCCCTAATCTGTATGCCGCAGGTGAAGTGGCAGGATTTGGAGGTGGCGGAGTGCATGGCTACAGCTCGCTTGAGGGCACGTTCCTGGGCGGGTGCATCTTCTCTGGACGGACAGCGGGGATAGCGATCAGCGAGCAGCTCTCAAAGCAGTTTTCGACGTGAGGAAGCCTGGTGGAAGTCTGTATGGCGTATGTTCAAGGCGTAGGAGCGATCATGTGCAGACGCAACGACTTAGCGTACCTTGTTGTCAGTTTGTGTTGACATCGTTGCCGTTAGATATTCACCCTTATCAGTTTACTTCCATTGCACGTCTCATGTGAAGAGGTCTCGTGCGCGCGACCCTGCGCACGCTTACCTTTTCATCCTCCAGCGTGTGATTGACATTTGAGCGATTTGTACAGTATTGCTAGCAATTGTGGTCCGCGATTCTCGAAAGATATCTCCGAGCCGTGCATGCACCTTGTGGGACGACAACCACGACATTATTTCACAAATCCACAAACAAGGCTGTCGTTGATGAGGCGACAGTAACCCTTCATTGACATGACATGTCTTTGGATGCCACGATCATCGCCACTTGAAGCGGCGTTAGCGTCTGCCATTGCTCAAGCAACCTGAGAACACGGAGCTTTTTCGAGATTTGTCTCATCCCGCCCGTCCCTCGTTCCGCGAGAGGCAGAGAAGAAGGTGCACCTCGAGACAGAGACCCAGTATGATTGCTCGAACGACTCGAATCCTGTGCTTCTCGCCATCTTTCATTTTTGCAAGGCAGTAGGCCTCGATTCGGGCAATTGCTGTTGACTCGGAAAATTGCTCCATCACAAGTGTCTTCAGGTAGCATGCCGAAATTAGTACACGCGATGGCTTCCAGGTTGACAACCTTGCAGAGGGAATATAAGACACGGCTCGCTCCATGCCTCTCGTTGTTGCCGTTATTTGCGTGCGTCTGAGTTGATATCCTGTAACCCATTTTCACAATGCCCATGGCTCAACACTTCTTGCTTCTTGCGTCTTCGCTGTGCCTGGCCGCTGCATCCCCGGGCACCTTGCTTGCCCGACAAGTCGCCTGCCCGCTTGCTGGAGACTACGGCGCCCAGGTCAGTGCCGAGTCAATCCTGTCGGAGCAAGACTGAGCTCTGACCAGTTTGACAACAGAGTGGCTGGCACAGCAGTAGGGATGTATGACGGCGCCACTTGGAGTACACTTGTCGTTGGAACACCGCCAACAAGCGACGTTCCGGGCATTCCCTTCATACCCCATGTGCAGCCCGTTTCTGCCAGGAATTATGCATTCGGCGCGAGTGCGACCATTTCCACTCCCAACACTGCATGTGTGCCGGGAGGTCAGGACGCGGTCATCAGCCTCCACGGCTTCTCCTTTGCGTGCGGTGCTGTAGAGGGATCAATGTTTCCTGGTTACCCATTGGACTGTTCGCTTACGATCACCGCTATCTGCAGTGCATCTTCCAGCGGCAATGCTGCAGTCAACTCGGCAACTTTCAGCGCGACCGTTGTGTATGCAGCGCAGCTCGACGGGTCAATGAAGACGGTCGACTTTGATGCTATCGCCGCCGCCAATGCTCACCCGGCAAGTGGCCTTACGATCCAATCCGGCACATGCTCCAATTACGCATTCTCCGTCTCTTCGTCAGGATCATCGCAGCTGGATCTGTTCGTCGACAACGTCGATTACACGCTATCGTACGCGTCGCCTCCGCCTCCAACCCCTCTCTCGACGACGACGACCACGACTGGAACCGTGCTCACTACCGTGACAACGAGAAAGACAATCATGGGCACGCCCACTACTGTCGTCGTGGTTGAGGACCCATTGCCGACGATTCCCTGCACTCGATTTGGCTACCTCGTCCAAGGCGGCACGTCCCTATACCAGCTTGATTTGGAGACTGGTGACAGCTTCCTGCTTGGTGGTGCACTTGGCACGAACGTCAACGCCATGGGCTACAACGTGCTTGATGGCTATCTCTACGCCGTCGACAACGCCAACGGCCATGTCATCCGCATCGGAGCCACTGCTGCGACGGAGGTCATCGTGAATTTTCCACCGTCGTACTTTGATACCGCCGCAAATGCTGGAGACGTGACAACTTCGGGACAGTTTTTCTACATGCAGGTCGCCGCCGGCTCTACATTAACCCGTTGGTCGCAGATTGACCTGAACCCGCGGTCCAGCACTTATGGGAACGAAGTTGCGAGCGGCGTGTCTACCCTCCCGAAAGCCTACTTCATCGTCGACTGGGTCTACCTTCCGGCTTCCAATCTCTTCTACACAGTCGCAACCACCTATGGCGAGACGCTCCTCAGCTGGTCACCGGTCACGCACGTGTGGACAGTCATCAAGGAATATCAACCGTCCTACATATCCGACCCTAAAGCTATGCAGCTGAATCACTACTTCGGCGCCCTGTTCGGCGTCAACAATGGCTCGTTCTATGCATTGGACAATCTGTACGGGGACATCTATCGCTTCGACTCCACCGGGGTCAAGGCACCCGTGTTCGTGGAGTCTGGGCCGGCTGCGACTTCGAATCAGGAAGACGGGGCGCGATGTGTGACGAATCTAGTAGTCTGACACTATGTCATCCGTAGTACAGCGCAAACTCCAGTGACCACGACGGATCTGTCGATTGCGCTCATTCCTGTCATGTTTGCTCTCCGTAGTGCATGCTGAGCAAATGGTAAGTCCCAAAGAGGCGAGCCGCAGATCATTCGGGTAGGGCTGTCCCTAGCTCGACGCGTGAAGGCGTGAAGGCGAGACGGCAGTTGCCAAGGTGCACATAGTTCGCGCTCGAGGACACTCCTCTCATCTTGTCTTCTCTTGTGAAGGGAAGGAGTCTCCAGCTCGAACTCATGCGTGACGTGCCTCTCACATCTCGATGACATGCAGCAAGAATGGAAATCGCAGCAAGAGGAGGGCGCGAGCCACTACCGCCAAAAGGAATATGCCAAAGCCGTACGATGCTTCAACAATGTCTGTGCTCCTGTGATCCCACGTTCGTGCTTGTCTGATGTCACAGGCCGTCTGGGCCGCCCCAGAGCTCAACCTGAAGCTGCTCGACAATCGTGCCGCTGCATATGAAAAGCTCGGCAATCTCAAGGATGCGCTGGCCGACGGCAGAAGCATGATTCTGCACTTCAAGGCGCGTGTGGAGGGCTATCTACGAACGGGCAAGGTTCTTGAGCTGGGTGGGAAGCCGGAGCTGGCACTGAAAATATATGAGCGCGGGCTGCATGTTGTGGACAGCAAGGCTGTTGGTTATGCGGTGGGCCACCTCATGCTACAAGGTGACAATCCGTGCTGATGCAGAGGAGATGTTGCACAAGACGCACGACAGACTGTCTCATGCTTTGGCGCCGCTCAAGGCTATTGATCTCTTCACAGTGCTGCCGGTCGAGCTGGTCGAGATGATCTTCGCGCATGTCCCGTTTCGTACACTGTGGTGAGTTCATACCGAGATTATGAGACGCTGTAGCCGACTCCTTAGTATATGTCTCCGCGTGTCGAAAGCCTGGAATCGATACCTGTCTTCGGAGGCGCGTATGTGGCGCAGGATCGACCTCTCGGACGCCAAAGGCATCGTGAAGGGAAAGACACTTCTGAAGTACGCCAAATATGCTGGAGACTTCCTGGAAGAGGCTCTCCTCGAGCGATGCGACTTTCAAGGCAACAACAACCTGCAGACGCTCGTCGCACGGGCTAAGCGACTCCGTATTCTGCAAATCCGATGCAGTGGTGCGCTCAGCAAGTGTTTGCTCAGTGCCGCCCAAGCTTCGAGAAATCTCAAGAGTATCAAGATACTGTCCGATGGAACACTCACCCAGGCTACGGTCGTGACCATGCTTGACATGTGTCCTGGACTCGAGGAAGCCCAGTTCAATCATGTCCAACTGAGTCGTTACCTCATCCCGCCAGCAGGTGGAGGAACGAAGTTGAAACGCATCTGCATAAGCCTCGTGTCACATGATGGGCCAGTCAATCACGGGCTGATGATTCCTCCCTCGAAATGTATGACGGATCTTCGCATTCACTATCTCGGGAAGAGCGGCACACCGCTCCTTGCGCTTCTTCCTGACGACAACGTGCCTCTCCTGGAAATTGTCGAGCTTGTCAATGTAGACATTGCAGGGTTATTAGCTAAACTCCCGTGCAGTGTGAGGGAACTACAATGGACCGTGCGTCATGAGCCTCATGGTCAAGGCTTGACGCAGTTCAGGCACATACAGCAAGACTTGCCAAACCTAGAACTGGTAAGCTGATGCGTTCGTCTGACACTGCGCTTTCACTTACCATGACCAGCTCAATCTCGGCGTTGAGACATTGAGTCCTGCAGACGCCCTCGTTCTCAGGCAAAGTCTCAGCAAAACAGGGAGAGCATTGAAGTGGCTGTCTCTGACCGTCAGCTATGGATCGCTCAAGCCACTGCTCGACTTCATTCTTCTGCCTCGCTGCGCCAAATTGAGCAGGCTTAGCCTGCACGGATTCGAGGACTTCGACGATAGTGTGGCATGCAGTCTCGCTGGTCAGATGCGCGAGCTTGACCAAGTGAGCTTCCATCGAACAATCATGACCGGGTACGGTGTGAAACAGATCGTGCTGGCCAATCCTCAACTAAAACGCGTCTCCTTAATCGGCGCCTCGGCCGTCAGTGCCGATGCCATATCTTGGACGCGAAGCCGAGGGGTGCATATCAATTCAGCGTCCTGAGCGGCAAGATAGCTCTTAACCACGAGCAATGCTCTAGCAGACAGGACCGAACTATGCGCTCTTCATCAGGACCGTGGGCTCCCAATTGCAATCTTCCATTGTCTACGTCCCTAACGCAGGTACCTTGCTTGTCGGAGGTCGTTGTATGACATTACTCAGGCAGGGCCACACCACTCAGCTCATGATATCTTTTCAGTAACTCTTCCTGCTTGCCGACATTGCCGACAGCCGAATGCGTCATGGCAGGCTTCATATTCGCCCAGTACTGTCCCGTACCTATATCGTCTGCGGATGCGAGGTACACCTGAGTCTTAGCACCACTGTCCAGGTCCACGGGTGCCGACCATCCTCCCAATTTCGTCTTGACCCATCCGGGATGCACCGAATTGCTTGGAACATTCGGCCACCTCCTCGCTACAGCGCATGCCAGTATGGCATTGTGCAGCTTGCTATCCGAATATGCCTGCATGCTATCGTACCTCCTTCTTTTCCACTCAACGTCCCCGAACTCATCACTCCCACCACTATGCAGCTGCGAGCTCACATACACCAGCCTCTTCGGTCTCTCCATGAGACATGTGAGTATGTACGGCGCCAGACTGTTGACGGCGAACAGCGCCTCCAGCCCGTCCTCGGTCTTCCTACTGCCATGCTGATATCCCAATCCTGCATTGTGCATTACACAATCGAAGCGGCCAGTCTTGTTCGCGGCCTCGGCGAGCGCCTTGGTCTGTGCTATCGAGGATAGATCTCCGATGAGCACGCTATCAGCCTTGGGCAAGGCGGCTTTGGCATCGGCGGCGCGGGAGGCGTTGCGCGCGTGTATGGTGACGGAGTGACCTTGGGAGATGAGGGCGCGGGCGGAGGCGAGGCCGATGCCATCTGTCGAGCCGGTGATGAAGATGCGCATGCTGTAGATATTGCAGTCTGGTAGCGTCTGACCAGAGATCGATGTATTGTGGCGAGAGGCTTGAACTCGAAGACAAGAAACCAATGGCCATGACGCCATGACCACGCGAGCAAGCAATCCATGGATGCAAGTTTCACGCACAGATCCTCAATGCTCAACTCGATGCAAGGCCATGCGCGTGACCATGCCCTAGCATGACACAATGAGCGCATTCAAAGTCCCAGGTCTGCCTGACAACAAACGCAAGCTGCAGAGTCAAGACCCGACCCAAGTGCACAAATCAGTCAAGCTCCAACGCAACGGCGATGCAAAAGGACGCCTCCACAAGCCCGTCGTGGTCGAGCAGATCCCGGACGAACAGTCGCAAGATGACGGTGCCGCCGGCCCAGACCTACCGCCAGCCGACGGCGACGACGACGACGACGAAGCCGGCGCAGAGGACGAAGAAGGCCGCTTTTTCGGCGCAGGCATATCAAAGGACACCACCGACGTCCTCGACTACCTCGACGAACGCGACGAGCAGGGCTACAAGGCGGAGAAGATCGACGCGCCGTGGGTGCGCCGGTTCGCGGGCAACTTCGAGAAGCACATTTCGCGCAACGCGGAGCTGAGGGCCAAGTTCGAGGACGAGCCGCAGAGATTCTTGGAGTCCGAGGCGGCGTTGGACAAGGACATTCTCGGTCTGTCGATATTGACGGACCATGCGGGACTGTATGGAGAGCTGGCGGAGTCGGGGTGTGCGGACTCTCTAGCGTCGCTGCTGGCGCATGAGAACACGGACATTGTCATCGACGCCATCGAGATCATCGACGAGTTGACGGATGAGGACGTCGACGTCGAGCAGGTGCAGTGGGATGCGCTAGCTAAGAGGCTTCTGGACGCCGACCTTCCGAACCTGCTCATACAGAATCTCGCGCGGCTGAACGAGTCGGAGGAGTCGAGCAGGAATGCAGTCTACCACATCCTGGGCATCGTTGAGAATTTCGCCTCTCGACCAGCCGTTTCCGCCTCTCTATGCGAGTCCGTTCCACTGCTCCAATGGCTCCTCATGCGCATGCAGCGGAAAGAGGCAGGCTCATCCTTCTCCCAGAACAAGCAATACTCCTGCGAAGTCCTCGGCATACTCCTTCAGACATTCGAGAAAGCACGCCAGTCAATCGTGAAGATGGACGGCGTCGACACCATCCTGCAACTGCTCGCCCAATACCGCAAGACCGATCCCCTCCGCAACTCCCTTGAAGAGGAATACGCCGAGAACCTCTTCGACTGCCTTACTTGCCTCGTCGATAGCGACGACGCAAAGGCCGACTTCGTCAAGGCGGAAGGCGTCGAGCTCTGCCTCATCATGCTGCGCGACTCGTCATTCAGCAAGCCGCGCGCCCTTCGCGTCATGAACCACGCAATAAACGGCTACGGCGGCATCGAGTGCTGCGAGCGCTTCGCCGACGACGACCACGGCCTGCAGGCCATCTTCTCGATCCTGCAGAAGAGCTCAGACGCGACCATGGTCGAGCATGTACTCGGGTGCATCGTGTCCCTGTTCAAGGCCCTGCCGGGGGAGTCGCCAGCACGGATACGCCTCCTCATCAAGTGCACGGAGAAAAAGCAAAGACATATACGCAAGCTGGTCCAGATACGGCGACGCTATAGGCAGAAGCTGCAGCAGGTCGATCGGTCAGAGGAGGCTGATGTGCTCGCTCGTCTCGACGCCGGACTGTACCAATACCAGACGATCGATCTGATCCTTGCATTCCTCGTGGCGGAGGACGACGAGACGAAGCAAAGCATCGTCGCACTGCTGCAGAGCGAGGACGCAGGACAGTCGTTGGCAGACGTCAAGGCGACGCTGCAAGAGCAGTTGACCGACCTCAGACGCGGGAGCGAAACTGAGAGCTTGACGCCGGAAGACGCGCACACGGCGGACATGCTCGGAACGCTCATCGCCTTCTGCGAGTAGCACCTCTGTAGCAAGCCAGAGCAGCTCATCATACACATGTTACAGATCATACATGTGTCCAGTTCAAAGCGTGACTTGTGCATTGAAAACACTATCTACGGTACCGCGACGTTCCCGCATCCTAACACGATTGAATTCCAAAACAGCGACTTGCCCTGCCCCTTGAACGTCGCTACCCCCCTTGACCTTGAAAGTGTCAAACCGACCAATGCCGAAGCCGAAAACTGATGAAACCACTGAGCAACCTTGTTGCCTTGAACTGAAAACCCTGCCAACAATCTCGTGAGCCCACTGCTTTGCCAGTGCTCACGCTCCGAAACCAGAAACCAGAAACCAGAAACCGGAAAAGTTGCTTTGTGCCCCTTGATTGACCCTGTGGTCGGGGCTGACTTTGTCGATGAGGGTGATGAGGAGGTGTCGTCGATGATGATGATGCTGATGAGGAGGAGGAGACGGCTGCCGTTCGAGGCCATTCAACTCTGCATTGCGACCGTCCTATGACATGGATCAGTAGCAGGCACCGTTGCTGATGATGATCATGAGGTCGTCGTTGCTGATGATGATGCTGATGAGGTGGTCGTTGCTGATGCTGATGATGGTGAGGTGGTCGTCCAGTCCGAGTCGGCCAGTCAGCGATTGCTCCGCTCAAGCAAATCGCAGCTTTTTCATCGGCTTATACGGGTTTTGCGCTTTGCCGTATCCGCGCTCCGTATTCGTGATGGTCGCCATTGGCGACAATGGCGGCACGTACGCCGAGTAGGCCGACGAGACCGAGTTGTAGCACGAAGCTACTGGTGTTGCCACTGCTTTGCGTGGCACGGTCCAAGGGTCGATGGCCGAGCTGCCCGAGCTGACCGAATTGAAGCCCGAATCTGGGGCCGAGGAGGGGAGTGGCTTCCTCAGGATTGAGGAGCTGACCGAGTTTTGGCCCGACGACGATGGGCTGGCCACTGGTGTCCGTGGCTCAAGGTAGGCGTCGAGGACCGAGTTGACCGAATAGTAGCCAGAGCTCGACGCCGAGGAGGGGACCGGCTTCCTTGCCGGCGCCATCAGTGAGCCAGTGTACGGTGCTGGCACCGCTCTCACTGATGTTGGTGGCGTGGCCACCGGGGTGCGTGGTACCAGGTAGGCGTCCAGTACCGAATTGACCGAGCTGAAGCCGGAGCTCGGCGCGGCGGAAGGGATTGGCTTCCTGACTGGTGCCGTCAGAGAGCCGGTGTATGGTCCTGGGACCACTGGTGCCACGAAGGTCGGGATTGGTGCCCGTGTGGCCACCGGGCGTCGCACCGCTACCGGCTGTGCCGCGGCCGGTCGTGCCGCCACTGGGCGGGTAGCGACCGGCTGTTCTCGTTCGGCGGCACACCACGCCGCAACGTCCGGCCTGATGATGGTCGGCGTTGGGCTGTAATTTGCCGGCGGGGTGTATTTCCGGCTCTTCTTGCCGGACTCACCGCCGCGGAAGCACGAAAGGAGTGCTGAGAGGCACATCTTGATGATGATGTGCAGTGTTGTGAGGAGAGAGAAGATGCTGATGGTGATGATGATGGTGGTGGTGAGGAGTGGGATTGATGTGGTGCTGGAGTGATGGTGTTGGTGGTGCTGGTGCTTGGTGTTGATCTTTGGTTTGATGATCGTGTTGGGCAGCAGTTCTCTCTCTTCTCAACGATGATTCTTGGGGAGGAAATGAAGAGCAGCAGCATAGGTCTTATACCTCGTACTGCTGTTTGGTCGCAGTGCGAATTACTGGGCCGCAGCATCACGGTTAGCATTCAATATTAGCGGAATATCGTCAAGGAAAACCAGAGCTTAGTGATATTGCACAGCGGTGCGAGTGCAGTGCGAGGCGCTAAGCGGCAATGTCACAATTAGCATTCAATATGAGAGAAACATCACCAATTGAAATCAGAGGTTATTGATGCTGCGCAACGATGTGAGAGCAGTGAGGAGCTTCATGACACTACACAATACAGGGCAATTGCGGATTGGTGCTCCTTGGGAACCACATGCTTTATTGAAGAGCAGCTGGGGAGTACCCGCGCATGTCAAATCGCATGCTGCGATAAAGCACATCGATAGGGACTGCACACAGAGGGCCTTGAGCTCGTGGCCCCTGTGCTGTGCTCGGACGTCCGAAGTCTGCAAAGCTCCAAACGGCAATATTGGAAGGCTAGAAGGAGTGAACATGCGATGTCTTACAAAGCTTATCTTGAGGTGCAAGTTACGAGTGTTGTGCTGCACAAAGTTGCCGAGGAGGGCAAAGTGTAATCGATATATCGTTTCGTAACCACGTACAGTGCTTCTAGCACACCAAGATCGGGCGCGAGGCTCGGGCAGCATTTGCCACAGTTGTATTCTTGCACAGCATGGAGTAGAAATTCAGCACGCGATCTGATTCTGCATGATTCGAGGGAGGAGAGCCAGCAAGCGGCAAGTTGCGTGGCAACCTTGAGCCTTGCCGATCGGCCACGTACGCCTCTTAATTTTTCTACTGCAATATTGCTTTGATCGTGCGAAGGGGAGATATGTCGCAAGAGATGAAATTCGCTAGTGCTGAGTATTGTTGCTGGTCATAGCATGAAAGAGATGATACTATCGCTGTCGTTGTCAATGTCGACGAATGTTCTCTAGCGGCGGAAAAGGTGCGCGTGCGTCGAGTCTTGACGTTGGATTTGAAGCACAGCGTATACAGCAGTCAAGATGGCTCTGAGCGACATGGACAGAGGCGTGGAGAAGAATTTCGTGATTCATGCACATGTCTCGAGTATCGTCGTCCATCACAAGTTGCGCTACGCAAGATCATGCCTCAGCGCCTCTATCGGCGACACCCTCTCCCACCTTCGCCGCTGCTGCCTCAGCACCGGACTGCTCCTCGACCATGACCTCCTCCGCTTGTTTGACGTCGTCAGCATTCTCGGCCGTTGCCTTCAGGTCTGCCGCACTCTCCGTCTCCGTCATCCGGCCCATCGCTTCCGCCTTTGCATCCGCCTCAATCTTCGCCTCGTATGCCGCCTCCTCCGCCTCTTCAGCGGCCACGTCGACCAAGCTGCTGCTCCCATCCGTCATCGCACTCGTCTGCTGGTCCAGCTTCTGTCGTCTCGCGTGCACTTCGCTCTCAAGGTAGCTTGGTGGCGGCAACGCGCTATTGCCGGCGTCCGCATGCTCTGCGTCGACAAGCACCTGATGGAGTTCTTGATCGATCTCGTCACGCCGGGTGCGCCACTGCTCCACCTTCCCCAGCTTCGCGCGCAGCTCCGCGAGCTCCTTCTCAACGGACTGCTTCTCTTGAGCGGTACCAATGCGTTGAATAGCATATGTGTATTGCCCCTCCGCAGGGGAGTAGTCACGCGTGTCGGCTGACGTCGGCGTCGATGGCGCGGTTGCGATGCCGAGCGTGAGCGTGTAGGTATGATACCGCTTGAGAGATGCGCGTGTCGATATGGTGATGAGTGCTGGGCGTCATCAGTACTGGATGTGAAGATTGGTGCAAAACTCACTTATGCCTTTAGCTTTAGTCTGCTCGTACAGCAGTCCCTCGACATCGCTGCTCACAGCGCTTGTACCTTCGTCAACGAAGGCATACCTCGGCTCGTGGTAGAGCAGCCTTGCAATGCCCATGCGCTGCTTCTCGCCGCCCGACAATACGTCTTTCCATTCTTTTCTGGTGTCCCAGCCGCCTTCGCGATCTGGCAGGTATGCTAGCCTTGCAGCTTCCAGCACGCGCATCAGGTCGGCCTCTCCGCGGCCGGCTTGGCGCATGTCGATCTCGGTGTGAGGATAGATGACCTGGTCGCGAAGCGTGCCCGTCGACAAATACGGTCGTTGTGGCAAGAACATAATTCCATCTGTTCCGGTTGGTCTTGGTCGGGACACAAGGCCTCTGTATACAGGCCAAAGTCCTGCGACAACACGTGCGATCGCCGACTTGCCCACGCCGTTCGGTCCGGTGATGAGCA
This sequence comes from Persea americana, assembly GCA_029852735.1. Classification (NCBI taxonomy): domain Eukaryota; kingdom Viridiplantae; phylum Streptophyta; class Magnoliopsida; order Laurales; family Lauraceae; genus Persea; species Persea americana. The sequence goes on along the minus strand of JAQQXO010000256.1, from coordinate 22,259 downwards.
GATGATCGCCAGAATGAATGATGAGATTGAGGTTCGACAGGAGCTCGTCGCCTCCCATTGGAAAGAGAGCTGGTGCAACGATGGGTACGCCTTCGAGACGAACACCATCAAAGCCTTTGTGGATTGTGCCTTGCACGTCAGCCAGCGAGAAGAGCTCCGGCTGCGGTCCGTCGGATGGAAGCTGGAAGTACGCGGACGCGTGGACGCGATGCAGGGTGGAAATGAGTGTGTAGACGCGAGAGGTATAGCCAGCAAGTTCTGCCAGATCTTTCAAACTGTACATCATACGCCCGCCAGCATCAGCGAGCGAAAGCATGAGTCGCTTGTTCGTGATGAAGTCCTTCATGCGGCTGTTGGTGGTCCCCTTGGTCTCTGCGCCAACCGCAGCTTGTAGTCCACCCCACGCAGGTAGGAATACCGGCAAGGATGTGACGAGGTAGCCGAAAGCGCTCCAGGAGTACTTAAGGACGAAGTCCTCGAGCATGTTGTATCGGATCTTCAGACTGTATATGCCTTCCATCCAGCCCTTCAGCTCCTTGAAGCCACGGTCCAAGAAGACTTTCTCCATGTGCTCTCCGCCGTAAAAGGCGACTTCTTCCGCGTTGGCGATGAGTCGAGCGTGTAATCCACGAAAGTCTCCTTCTCGTCGACCTTCTACGGCCTTTAGCTTTCCGAACGGAGGTGACAATCGCCGCAAAAGCGTGGCCGTGAGGAAGTAGTTTGATAGCAGAGCACCGAGAGCCAGAGGACCTAAGCTTCGGTAGAGCTGATAGTTGAACACGAAGAGATCGACCAGTGGCTTGCCGAGGGATGAGTAGAGCGAGGCGGCGGAGGCGCAGAATTGAGTCAAATCCTGAGTGATGAATTGATCCGCACCTTGTCCGATACCGCCATCCAGATTGTGCAACTTGTAGTATGTGAGCTGGTTTGACAGGTAGAGGTCGTGTATGTATCTTGTGAGTCGAGTCCGGAAAGAGATGGACACCTTTGCCTGTAGGAATTTGATCATGGCGTTGGTATATGAGGCGAACGTCCCTATCCCGCACCACTTCACAATGCCCCAAAGGAACGCCCTGCCATTACCGGCCACGAGATCGCGGACAATCTCACCGTCCAATCTGGCCACGACCAAGGAGAGATAGGTGCGGAGCAGGAGGAAGAGGCCGTGACTGAGCAGTAGACCTGTCTCTTTGCTCGTCCATCGCGGATCATGATACTGAGCAGGCTGAGGAATTGATGAAGAAATGCCAGATCAGGCCCGGCTTGGTCTGTGGAGGCGGCACCTGGGGCGTGAGGCCATCGCCAAGCCCAGCAGCTCGTGGCGGCTGGAGGAACAGGTGGCGATGCGCGTCGAACGTTGTGGCTTTGGTTGGGTGGATGGTGACTTTGGATGTCTTGTTCCTGTACGGCACGAATATCGTCCTAGAGCCGTCATTGTGCTTGACACCAGAGTTCCTCCTCAGCAGGCGCCGGCCAAGCTTCTGTTCGGAGTTTCGTAGCTGGGCGACCTTGAAGCCGCTATAGCTCCCACTGATGATGGCAATGGCGAGCACAAGTGCGCCGAGAAGCTTCGTAACGTCGAGAGGTCCTCCTGACCCGATCCTGGAATATGCCAAAGTAATCCTGTAGCAAGGCGACGAGGGGGTCCTGGCGGAGCGTCGATTGTGCTGCCATGATGCTTTAGGAACAGCGTATTGTCATATCGCGCTTCGTGCTGGTGATGCCACTTTAGACATGCCTGGTGGTCTCCTGCTATGTTGTCTCGTAGTTGAAAGCTGCTTCAATATCGAGTAAGTTAAGCTTGTTGCCCAAGCGGTCGTTTGCTGAACGTTGTTGCGACGAACACGTGAAACCGTCCGATCCGGAAGTGACGAACGACCAGCGATCAAAGAGGCAGTCGCGTCGGCCGAGGACGAGCTAGATAAATCGGAACGCGGACGTAATAAATGCTGTGATAGATGCAATGGCATGCTGACATGCTGCTCTATCACCTGCAGTATATATGATTTTGAAAAGTGTCGATAGCAATGTTGCCCCTCATCACGTTGGAAGAGCACTACATCTCCGATGCCACCCTCGAACTACCCGAGACTGCAGCACAATTCCGCATGTTCCCACCTCAATTGCTTGAAACGCTGAAAGACATTCGCGGGCAGCGCATTCGATCGATCGAGTCATCACATGTTGCTCTCCAAGTCCTCTCGCACGGCCCATGCATCGGAGAGGTTCCCGTCTCCTTCTGCAAGGCCGAGAATGAGCCGACTAGCGGCAGCTATCAAGGGCGAGAAGCGTTTGGCCGCTTTCGCGATGCTGCCCATGGACGAGCCGAAAGCAGCTGTGTCAGAGCTGCGACGATGCGTGCAAGAGTTGGGATTTCTAGGCGCGTTGATCGACTCCCACGCGCTCAATGGTGTATACTATGAGGGTGCGGCGTATCGAGAGTTCTGGGCAACAGCTCACGAGCTCGATGTACCGATCTACATCCATCCTACATGGCCGAGCGAGCAAGTCGCCAAGTCCGGTCTGTTCAGCGGAGACTACGACAAGAGCATCGACCTTGCAATGGGCGCATTCGCATATGGCTGGCATGCCGATACTGCGATCAGCTTCCTAAAGCTCTACGGCGGCGGAATTTCGACGACTATCCACAGCTGAAGGTGTGCATTGGTCACATGGGTGAGACGCTGCCATACATGATTGAGCGCATACAGGCAGTGACGGGACGCTGGGGCAAGAAGAGGACGCTGGAAGACGTCTGGAACAGCAACTTGTGGATCACGACGAGCGGCATGTTCTCGCTGAACTCGATGCGCTGTCTCATAGGTGCTTGTGCCAAAGACAGAGTGCTTTTCAGTGTAGACTATCCGTTCAGTACAAATGAGACAGGGCAGGGACTTTCATGGACAAGGTCGCAGCAAGCGGCATGCTATCGAAGGAGGAACTCGAGATGGTGGCATACAGGAACGCAGAAAAGCTCTTGAAGGTCAGGATATGACAGCAGCGCCACGACAGATTTCAAGAAGCAAATATGTACGATAGCATGTCTGAAATTGTTCAGTACAAAGTCATTGAGTGAACGATGGCGCCCCCGCAGCGTCATGCGACGGCCACATACATACAACCATCGGCGTGAGCTCCATCGCATCTACAACCCAGCATTCACTTTCACGACCACACATCAGACCACAATGCAGCGATAACAACACTCCCACGGCCTTGTGCCCACACCCACATTCATCACACCAACAAGTCTCCCAAAACCTCGACCTCTCCCCCAAAATGTCCCCATCCCCCTCCGCCACGCCGCGCGCAACAAACGCCGAAACAACCCACGCAATCGACCGCGCCTCCTCGACCGCCCTCGCGACAACAAAGCGCAACATCTCCTACCCTCCTCGACCCCTCCTCCCCGACAAACCCCTCGCACGGCCAGATCCGCCTGCGCACCCGCGCCTTCCTCCGCGCGCTGCACTATGCGGCAATCTTCATCTTCTGGCGGGTCGTCCGGTACGCAAAGTACGCTGCAGCCGCGGCGGCGGTCACGGCGCTGAGCGCGACGGCGTTCGGGAGCGTTGTCAGTGGTGCGGCGTTTGTGGCTGCGCCGCCGACGTTGGCGGCGAGTGTCGGGCTCGGTATGCTGTGGGCTGTGGGGAGGTGGGGGTTTAAGAGGCGAGGGATAGGGTCACGAGGGTGCATAAGGAGGAGGTGGAGGGAGTTCGGCCGGTAAGGAGCGTGCCGGAGCCGACGTTTCTGGGAGATACGTTTGCATGACCGCAGAGTGCATGGAAAGCATTGCGTATGCGTGGTGCATCAACGGTCTCAGCTGTCGATGGCTTCAAATTGCTTTCGATTTGTTCTGATTGTTGCTCGAGCCACCTGTTTCTGGCAATCGCGGGAGACTGCTATGTCTACAGCTACCGTGGCCGGAATGCTCTGCTCGTCGGCCATGCCACTCGACTGGAGCATAGCGTCCTTTAAACCGGCAGATCCATGTCCATCTTGCGCTCCTGTCAAGTGTATATCTCTGCCGACATGGGCGCCAGAACGATGCTGTGGGGAGTGTACTCTAACGTGCTTGGCGTGTTCCCTTGGAGTCATTCTTGTCACCATTGCGGGAACTGTTCTGTTGTCACCATCAGCACGGCCCTTGAGAGTGACGGGACTGTTCTCTCACCTCCTGATCTTGCACCGAGCCCTGAGTGAGTATCTTCTTGATTACTTCATCCTCGTTGTGCGTGCCGAACTCGTTCTCGAGCGTGGAGTGTGAAGCAACCGTCCAAAGTGCCTTGAGTGCCGTGCCTGTCGACATCAGCATGATTGCCTCCGCCTTGATGCTATGGCATACCTTGTGTGTGACAAAGACCTTGAAACCCTTGACGACGTCGACGAGTGGGATGGTGCTGTCAGCCTTCCAGTCCGAGACTGCCTTTGAGCTCTCGACGTAGACTATGAAGTCGTCTTCTTTGCCCTTGTAGTGGCAGATGACCTGGCCGCTGTTTCCTCTCATATTGCAGTGACGAATGTGTTATTCCGGGATTTCCAGCAAGTGCAGACTTTGAAGGCCTGTTTGAACGTCCTGATAGCTATTTGCGCTGTAGTGTAATGGACGTTGCTGTCACACGACACGGCATTCAAGAATGCGTCATTGCCAGTGCGTCATGATTGCCAGAATCCCTTACCACGGTTCGCCCTGGCCGTTTCAATGTTCGGATCTTCATGGTTTTTCGAGACGCAGCATTGCACGAAGCAGATACCCCGGCATGTCGCAGTCGAGTCCTCTCAAGGGCAAGGACAAGGCCTCTCACGCGGTCAGCAAGCCAAAAAAGCGGAAACACGCAGAGGCAGGAGGACTACTCGCGCCAGGGAGCGAAGTCCAGTCAGAGCGGCCCTCGAAGAAAAAGAAGAAGCACCAAGATCCGCAACACAGTGCTCCGCAGCCGGAAGTGAGCTTGTCTTCAGGACAGAGTGGCGTCAACGGCACAGGTTCAAAGCCTAAGAAGTCGAAGAAGGACAAGAAGCAGAAGAGTGCGACCACAGCAGACGACCTCGACGCTGATGTCCGCCCTCTCGAAGGCAGTCATTTGCCAGATCCGCCGTCCACTTTTTACGGCACCGAACACAACCACGAGGCAGTCGACGAGCAAATAGCGAAGAAGCAGAAGAAGAAGAGGCGGAAAGAAACACAACAGACACTCCGAGTCGACCTAGGGATGCACTACGCGACCCAAACCCTCGGCGCGAGACACTTCTCCATTCCGAATACGAACGACGTCGTTCTTCCTCCCTCTCGCTCCTATATCGCAAAAGCGCCGTTACAAGGACTATGCGCGCAGCACCTCTCCCCCTCCTTCTCACATACCACCCGCCGCTCAAAGGCGTCGTCCTCGCCTACTTCAATGCCCGCCTAGCCAACGACCCGCACGACGATCCAGACGACAGCGAACCGATCCTCGGCGTGTCCATCAACGAGTACAGCGTCAGCTATTCATGGGTCACTGCGGACTTTCTCGTCCTTTCCGGTCCGCAGGCGGCTGACGAGGACATCTGGGTCGAAGGATACGTCAACGTGCAGTCGGAAAGTCACGTCGGCGTCATCCTGTACAATCTCTTCAACGCCAGCATCGAGCGACAACGCCTGCCGTCGTCTTGGCACTGGCAGCACGCGCACGATGCCGAGGGACGGTCAGCGGAAGGACCACCGGATCCAGAAACCACGACGAAGAAGACGGCGGCTTCGTGGACGAGGATGGAACAGCGATCGCGGACAAGCCTCTCCGCTTCAGGATCCTAGATCTTGAGAGCGTGCCGTCCGCAGGTCACGGCTCGGCGGACCGTGGCATCATGAGCATCGAAGGATCCATGCTGACTATGGAGGAGCAGCAGCAGCAGGCGGTAGAGTCTCAGCCGGTCTGACACTAGCCATAGCCGCAACCACAATCACAATCACAATGATCCACCATTCGGTGTCTGTCCATGTCCGCCCAAATGACTACTCAAGCCCAAGCACCCACTTCACCTCCTTAATATACCCCTCCGGCCAGGTCATGTGAAAATTATGCCTCCTCCCCTTCCCCTCGGTCATGACAAAGCGACTCCGGCTCGACAACCCAAGCCACTCCTTCTGCCCCGGCACCTCGACATCCTGAACGCCTCAATCGCCCTTCTCACCTCCTCCCTGCCCTCCGCCGTGCCATATCCATGCAAACAGCCATATTCATACACCTTCCGAATATCCTCGACCGTGAACGCGTGGATGACACTAACCCGTCCATCCCCCATCGCCCGCTTCCCAGGAAGATCCTTGTCGAGCAGAGCGTGCCCGCTCGCCACATTCTCCGCTTCCTCGAGCGCCGCAGTGTCCTCGATCTCGACGTCATACCGCATGAACTCCTCCCACTCCGCGTCGCTGAGCACCGTCTCCTCGCGCACGCCCGTGACGGCCGCGTACTTCTCCGTAAAGCTCTGCGCGGGCCCTCCTTTCCCTTCGCTGGGATCAAGTCCCAACAGACTCGCCCAGCTGTCGGGCATGTGCGTGCGCAACGGCTTGGAATCCGAGATGACCATCGCCGACTACATGCTCTTTCCCGCGCAGGGCCAGGAACTCGGGCACGATCAACCCGCCGAGACTGTGCCCTACGCACACGAAGGGTGGATGGATACCCGCCGCGTCGAGGATCGCGGAGAGCTGCGCTGCTCGGAAGGATGTCGTTAGCGGCTTGGTTGTGGACGGCTTGACCGTCAGCGACTCGGCTGGTGGAGATGAGAAGGGTGGCTCCCGCCCCGACTCCGTCCATACCCATCACGATCATATGAAAAGACCCTCGCGAACTTCGCAATCTCCCGGAACACGACGGTCCACGAGTAGGACATGTCGCCTAGACCTGCTTCGAGGATCACGATTGGAGTCGTGGGCGAGGCGCGGAGGGGGCCGGCGACTTTTGCGTAGATTGGGTGCATAGTCATCGGGTTGGTGATGTGGCTCTCGTGGGTTGGGGATGTCTCCCAGATTGTTTTTGTTTGGGGGGTCATTTAACGGTTATGGTGGATGGACAAGGAGAGGCTTGAGGGCTGCTTGAGGATTGCTTGAGGGGATATAGAGAGATTGAGGACAGGATGGGGAGAAGTGGTGGAGTAGGAGCGACGGTGCTGAGAAAAGATGCGGCGAGCGAGACTTTTAACGCAGATTGATCATTTCGATGAAGGAGACAATGTCATGCGATGGATGATGTTGGTACCATATGATATATTTGCTGAATAGGCAGACATTGAGCGATCATACTCGGACTAGAGACGTTGGTACAAATTATACGTCGGATACGGAATGTATCTTGACGACGGCGGTGCAACGCATCTCGAATATCAACCTCTAGCTGACTCAGCGACTACAACTTGGTCGCCGCCTCGCCGTTGACGAGGACATAGCGATACCTAGCAAGGCCCTTGTCCATGTCGACAACGGTCTTGTTGGCATCCTCCATCTTCTCCTGCACGATCCACGGGTGCACGCCCTTCTCCGCCGCGAGCGCGAGCATGTCGTTGATGTCCTTGATGCTGCCAATGGCGCTGCCGCCGATCTTGGCTCCTTTGAGATCAACGCAAAGGCGTTGAACGGCGGCAGGCTGTCCTCTGGCGCGCCGACCTGGATGAACTGCCCGTGCAGCTTGAGCAGCTGCAGGTACTTGCTGAGCGGCATCTTGGGCGAGGAGATTGTCGAGACGATGAGGTCGATGGTGCCGGCGTTCTTCTTGGGCCCAGTCGGCGTCCTCGTCCGTGGCAATGTACTGGTCCGCGCCCATCTTGAGCGCGTCGCCTTTTTGTTGTTGCTGCGGCTGATGGCCACGACCTTGCTCGCGCCCAGCGCCTTGGCGAAGAGGACGCCGAAGTGACCCAGGCCGCCGAAGCCGACGATGCCGACCGTCTTGCCGGGACCGCAGCCGTTCATAGCGCAGCGGGCGGAAGACGGTCACGCCGCCGCAGAGCATCGGTGCGGCTTCCTCCGACGGGATGGCCTCGGGGATGTTGAAGACGAAGTTGCCGGGCGTGCGGTTGTACAGGGCGTAGCCGCCGTAGGACTTGTCGCCGTTGGGCCACTTGCCGTTGTAGCTGCGACGTTATTAGATGTGAGTTCGGTACTGGATCTAGGGCACCTACGTATGGACCTGCTTCGGGCAGTGGTTCTCCTCGCCGCCGGCGCAGGCAGGGCAATCATTGTCCTGTTCATACAGCCCCAGGCTTGAGCGCCGACGCCGACGCGGCTACCCTTCTTGATGTGCTTCACATTGCTGCCCACACGCACAGCCTTGCCGACAATCTCGTGGCCGACGAGGGCGGGGTAGAGTGTCGGTGCCCACTGACAGATATCAGAAAGATAATTGACACTTGGAAGGGAGACATACACCGGAGCGCAGGGTGTGGCAATCACTACCGCAGATGCCGGCGTGGGTGATCTGGATGTCGACGTCGTCCTCTGTCCACTGCTTTGGGGTGTACTCCTTCCACACCATCTTGCCCTCGACAGCTTCCGGGCCTTCGGCGACCCATCCCTTGAAGGTGTAGTCTGCAGACATTTTGACTTGGCTTTTGTATCAAATTTGTGGTGAGTTGTGAGATTCACCAAAGCTTGCGAAAAAATAGTGGTATAGAAAAGACTTTATCAAGATCTTTCATGCCAGCATCGCGCCACGGTGGGGGAATAACTCGAAACTTCATTGGAATGACGTAGTGTAGTCAATCAATGGAGATAGCGGCGATGCTTCATTCTTATGACCGGCGGGCTGATGAGGTGAAGAGCTGCTTGCTTCGCGACGGAATGTGGCTGTACATCATTTCGCAGTCATCTCGACCTGGTCATTCATTTCATCCACTTTGTGTTGTAGCCATGTCTCTCCTCATGACGACCACGGCCATGTCGAAGGAACGTATTGGGGGGTACTGTATGAGCCTCTAAAAGAGTCTGAGTCGGTCTTGGCGATATCCATTGCTCGCACTGACTCGTGTATCGATGATCGGCATCTGAGATCGGCAATACCGTTCGACTGTGTATCATGAAGGTGTATTATCGACTGTCCAGCATCGTTGCGTCTCGTCCTCTTTTTTGCTGCGATACTGTCGATATTGCCCATATTCAAGATCGGAGGAGCCAGAGTATACTCCTCGAAAACTCCTCAGCCGTCGTCCGATTGTTGCTTAGAGGCACTGAATGATCATGTGTCGACGGGGGCTTCGACCTCGACCTCGATTGAACATGCAGCATGGTAACCAACTTGGATGGCACAGCCACAGGGTGAAGGGCAGGAAAGGATTCGCAGACGCAAGGGTCAGCGCGGTGTTATACCGTACGGAAATTGAATATATCATCATCGTGCCGTGCTGACGGTGTCATACCTTGTAAGCACTTAAAAGTCTGACAACGTCTAGAAGGCACACACGACTGTCAGCCAATGTCACGAACACGGGGAATGTCGACATGCATTTCTCATTCCTCTTTCCAATACGCTGCTCTGTCGTGGTCATCTAAAGTCGTCGTGTCCAGCACCCCTCTCTTCGAAGCTCAATCCGAAAGAACGACCGAATCCTTTCCCGTACCCTTTCCACGATGTGCGCCATGGTGCTCTTGAAAGTCGGCTTGAATCCGGCCGCTTTGATTGGTGATGCTTTCTTCGCTGCTGATGTGTTGCTCGACCTCTTCTTCATGAACATGTCCAGCGTCACTGGCTTATCCCTCCCTTCGTCGTCATCGTCAGATACTGGCTGGGAATCTGTGTCTTCTTCGGAGGAATGACGACAGGCGGACTGTGGCACTTTGCGAAACTGTGACAAAGCGGACACGGCATCGCCAACAGCATCCTCGTCGCTTGCATAGAGATCATCCTGTCCCGCATTGTCCTCGAACCGCTTAGGACTTAACGCCGACATTTTCATGAGGTCTGCTGCTCTTTGGCCAGCTCGTCGTCAGAACTGCCGACGTCTACCGTCATCGGATGGTCATCGCTGCCGCCAAGGAATTCGCCTTCGACGATTGATGCGTCTCGTGTCCTCTCGATTGCCTCGCTGTGTGTCCGCTTGCGGCTACCGACGCTTGCCGAGTCTTTGTCGAGCGAGCTTGCGTTCCGATCGAGACTCGGTTTGGCTGTCAACTTTGGCGGCCGACCGCGAGGTCGTCCGTTTGTGCTCGCGCCCGCATTCTCAGCTACCACGACCGTCTTTGCCGGTGCTGCGTCCACGCCTCTGTCAATCTTCTTGATGGCTTTTCCCCATTCTTCTAGGAGTTCCTCGTCGCGTTCGCGATCATGCTCGGCGCACGATATATTGTTCAGTGAAGCCAGATCCAAAGCCTCCGCTCGACTGTCTGCCCAAAACCAATTCTGACCGGGAAGTATCCGCGTCTCGTGCGATCTTGCGTATTTTCGGCCTTCAACAACCGAAGCCAAGCCTTTGACGAGGATGAATGATTGCGGAGCAGACGGAGATGTTTTCGAATTTAGAGGACCACTTTTCACCGTGGCAAGCGAAACCACAGCTGCATTGCTTCTCGCTCGAAGCAGCGCCCCAGCACCCTGTTCAATGGCACGAGCATTGTCTGCTTCGACGAGCCAGCCCATCTCCACTGACCGCAGTCGCTGATGCCAGATGGGAGGATAGATCGTGCTTCCTGCGCTTGTAGAATAGTGTCCGTAGGAGGAGGCCCATTGGCTGATCTGAAAGAAGGTCTAGGCGGTGCAGTGTTGAGTGTAGCTATCCTCCCTTGCAGGACGACACGAGAGTTGTAAGGATGTCCATCGTCGCTCTCATTGTCGTTCGCCTTCTCGAGATTGCTGAGCTCAAAGAGAATATCAGTCACATGCAGGACGTTCGGCAGGACATCTTCAGTCTCGAACATCAATCTAACAGAGTCGCCGACACAGATCAGTTCGCTGCCGATGAAGATGCCATGACTCCGAACCGTCGCCGTCGGCCAAGTTCCGGAGAAGCGGTATCGGTCGAGCAGAGCCCACGAGGCCATAGCGGTGAGAGCATTGCGAATGGTGGGGTGGTAATCTGCTTCCGGCGTGCCAGCCAGAAAGTCCTGCCAGAAGACAAAAGGTCTGATGTGATGACAAGGGACGTATTTATACCGCAATGACTGCGCCTTATCACCTTGATTGAGTTGTGCCAGAGTTCGATGCGAAAGCCTGATGCTTGTGACGTTTGCTTCTTTGGTCGTCTCCGCGAGGATGTCTGTGATGGCTATGGGTTCACGAGGCACTTCCGCGACGACTCCTGCTTCCACCGAGGTGTTGAAGGTGCTTTGTCGTTCACGAAAGTCTTGTAAGTGCCGCTTGCAGGATCAAGACAGATCTCACCATCCGCTAGATCTCGCACAAAGATCACAAGCTCGCCCACGCGAGGAACGAACGACCTGCGATTCTGAATCGAAGATAGATACGACGGAAGTTCCTTGCTCTGTGCTCGCCATTCCATGCTGGTACGTTCTTCGATGGGTCGTCCACTGTTCCTTGGCTTTTGAGCTTGTTGATCAAGCGACGCAGCTCGTCTGTGATATTGTCCTCGTCTCTGGATTCGTCTGCTACCGATCGGGATACGGGTGGGCGCCCGGCTCGTTTGACGCTCGGGAGGGGATTTATCAAACTGGCTTTCGAGCCCACTGTGCAGACGGTGCAAGGACATGGCTGGCTAGGGTCGTCGCTCATGAGGTGCAGGAAATGCGAATGAAGCGATTCGGCGAGTCGAAGAAGCGGCCACGAGGGTGACCCCAGAGGTGTTTGTCAATCTGTCACATCAGCTGCCACAATCCGGGCAAAGAGCACGATAGGTGCTCACAATCGTAGGTGCTTGGGGTCGAGATCGTCCGAAGAGAGCATATCCGGCTGGAAGGGCGTCGAGATAGTACTTCTCGCCACCTCTTGCTCGCCGCGCAGCTCCATCCATTTCGTTCCGATCTTCTCAAGGTAGATCGTCGCTTGCATCTCTTTCCATGCTCCGCCTGGGCGTTGACTTGCGTCGCCATCTGAAGTGGTTTGATGGGTACAATCTTGATAGCTGAAGAACTTGCGAGCATTGTGGAGCGAGAGGCAATAAGAGACGAGCCTGGAGCAAGGAGATAGAGCAGGACGAGTAGTGGGATGAGGCAGAAGGGGCGTTTATTCCTTCAGCGTGCAACGGTGGAGTCGCCTCTGTGGATCTCAGGGAGCATTCATGTCTGTTGCACAAGACCTGGCGGCGCGTGAATGAAGCGTCATATCTGTGCTACGGACGCGTCACAGTGCGCTCTGACGCTCTCAGGCAGGCGCAATTTGATGAGGAATATTGTTGGCACATAGGCCGTGTGAGGGTCGACAAACGAGATGGCGCGGTCGTGATAGCTTCACAGCAATGTGAACGAGAGCTGATTGTCCGCTAATTCATTCAGGCATGCGATAACAAAAGAATCTGCATATGTGCAGGCGCAGAAGTGAACGATATTACATGATTCTGACTGACAGATCTTTTCGGATACATGCTACACATTTGTCCGTCACCAAAGTCCAGCGCTTCCCAGACGGTCCATGATCGGACCCTCCTTGCCTTGCCTGTCTTCGCCTGTATGGATGCCCAGGCCCGTAGCATCGCGGCCGACATTGCTCCCTGAGCCAGCTACACTGCTGCGACCGCCAAATCCACTTCCGCCAGGCGGACCGCCATTCGTTCTGCTGTCAACTGTCCCGAGCGGCTGTCCTGGGAATGTTGGGCTTTGCGGACTGGACGAGCTAGGCTGTTTCATGACACTGCTGATGGTACCTCCCTGCCTCTCTCAAGGACTGTGACTTCGGTGATCTGGTCCTCAATAGGCTCTAGCCGCGCTGAAGCCGCCGCTTCGGCCTTTTGCTGCGCCAATTGTGCAGCATCGAGGGCATCGACGGCAGTACTGGGATGAGAGTATGACGACGTGTTGCCTTGAGAGCCTCGTATTGCGGGATGCTGCAACGGCGCAGACGAGTTAGCAGTCTGAGAAGAGGCGGTGGTAAATGCTGAAGTGCCCATGCCCGGAGGATTCCAAGGACCAGCCAAGGAGCCGCTTGTGGTGCCGTCGCCCTCGAGTGGTGTTTCAGGGAGACCTGGCTCCGCCGGGCTGCCATCAAAATCTGGAGACTCGTTCATGTCTGGAGGCACCTCTTCATCGACGCCTCTCAACGCCGGTGGACGTTCCTTTCGCGCTCGAGCTTTCGCGAGCGATATCGTTTTCTGTTGATAAGTGGTAATGACTTCTTTGCTCTCATCTCGGTCGATGGTGGCCTTCATCATCGCCGCCATCCACAAGCGGCCTTCCTCTAGAGTAGATGTTGCAAAGTAGTGCACAGTGGGTTTCGTGAAATTGACTGCGCGGGACAGGCCAGAGCGTGGCGGCATCAACTTGAAGATGAAGACCTGGTTGCTTCCGCTGGACGTGGTGAGTGGGTTTGTGAATTCCGCAGATGCCGTCGAAGAGGGAGTATCGGCACTCGTGCCATTGCCCAGATGAGGTGATGTTGATGAAAACGTCGCAGTATTGAAGCTTGGTGGTGATGTAGGGGAATTGGCCGCGCCAGTCAAGGTGCATGCAAGCCAGTGATGCGCTCGTTGTTGGCAGGGAGAACACGGTGGTTCGAAATGTCGATGACTCCTTTCTCTTCGGTGTCATTCTCGCTGTAAAAGTACGAGAGGCGTCGTCCGCGCAGGACGAACAATCGCGGCTTCCAAGTAGTCATTAGATTCGCAGATCGTTTCTTCATCCAACCACAATAGTCGCAGCCGTCCATCATCTCACGAGGCGTCTTCTTCTCCAATCCTCGCTGGTATGCGCTCGTGTCTTTCTTAGTCTTGCGTTTCGCTGCTCCGCCGGCTGTGTTAGCTGCAGCTGCAGCAGCCGCCTTGGTGACACCTGCCTCAAGATCGTCCGGATCGATTATTCGTGCTTCGGACGGAGTGCTGGAACTGGCGCGGCCGGGCGACTGAGGCACGGACTTGTCGTGGGCCTTTTCGTCCAGGAGAAGGGGCGAAGGATCTTCAACAGGTAGCGTGATCAGAGCCTTCTCCTTGCCGGTGATGGCATCCGACACTGCTCTGAACCCGTTGGGACCTGTCATCGAAGGGACCGATGCTTGACTGCCCAGTGACGTGTGTTTGTAGAATGCAGCATTTGCGGCGGAGTTGCGCGCTGATGGCATACCATTGTCGTCCAACTTCGTCACGATTGGTGGTGCGCGCTGCATGGCAGGTTCGCTGACAATCCGAGGCTCGCCTTTTCTCGTGGCTCCGTAATAGTTGACCGCTGCGGGCGACTGAGGTGCTGGCTCGCCGACCTTGCTGACCTCGCTGACAGGCCGCGAGCGCTTGAAGAATGCCGAAAGTCTGTTCTCGGAGCCTTGACTCGACTGCCGGCTGTGGCCAATGTCGGCACTTCCCTCACCACGTCGAGGATATCTTCGCTGTCGTTGCACGTCCAGATCTCCGCCCGACGCGTAGCCCTTATCTATGGCGTCGAGCTCGTTTCTCAGGCTCGACTGTTGCTCTTGACCGCCTTTTTCGAAGTTCGGCCGGTCAGCGCTCTGGGAATAGCTATGTATCGTCGACACAGGACGGCCGTTGGATGCGGGAGGCGGCATCGAGGATCCTGCCCATGGTCCAGCCTTTGTCGAAGGATGCTTGCTTGTTGTGCGTCGGCAAGGCAGGGGGAGCCCGCAGGTCCAGAGGCGATGCTCGCACGATCGAAGGACGAAGTGCGTCTCGAATGTGCGAGGCTCCGCACAGAAGCGGCGGACGGCCTCGTGTCACGCCGGTCTGCTCGCTTGGGTCGACGGCATACCTGGTTCTCTCTGACCGGACTGAGCCTGTGCCTGAGCTTGCGCCTGGCGAAAGTCGGCAGCAGAAGTCCTTCGTGAGAAGTTGGGACTGGAGGGGCCGCTGCTCCGTGAGGAGTGCCCCATCGGCGGCATTTGTGTCTTCTTCTGCTTTGCGTCAGGCGCAGGCGCGTATTTGATCTCATCTTGAAGAGCTTTAATCTTCTGCCATGTCTTCAGCCGCCGCCCGATAGCGCCAAGCTCCAGCTCTTTGAGGAATATGGAAGACTGGTCCATGCCGAGCAGGACCTCGCCGGAGAATTCCTGCTCTAGAAAGACCGTACAATGCGACTTCTCCACGCCAACGTCTGCAAGGTATTTGGCGACAGCGGCCGGTGTCCAAGTCATAACTTCTGCTCGCGTGTGGGTGTGTTCCTCTTCCTCCGTATCGGTGTTGGCGACGAACGATGCTCGTCGATTGCTGTATTCGCTCCCCGAGTGTGCGGAACTGCCTCGACGATCCTGTGACATTGTCGCACGCTCGACGCCTAGTGTCGGTGACTTGCCCATATTCATCATGTGCTCATCTATAACGCTCAACGTTTCTGTCATCACGGCACTGTTGTGATTTGATCCTCGGGCGGCAGTGGGCGTGGCAGCGTCATCAACGGTCGGCGTGGCAGGCGTGGAGCCAATCCGAGATAGGGTCGAGCCTGGAAGGTTCGTGTTGACCGATCGGCCAAGGTCGGGCCGAGCGTTCTGTCCTTGGGATTTTGTCGTCTGAGCTGGCGGAATGGTGACCTTCGCTTGACTAGGTTTGACTTCGCCCGTCGAAGTGACGGAAATGGCAGGGCTCGACAATGGGAACATAGCTGGAGGCGTGCTGACCGCAGGTGGGCTAGCAAATGGAGTGATGTTTTGCGGCGTGCTGTATGGTGCGCCTATGAGCGGGCTCTGCTTCGGCGCGACGGTCGTGTAAACTTCAGGGAAGAGCCCAGTCTGCCCGTTGACCAGATGCTTCCCAAGATACCCAGCCGTCGCCAAAGTCGTCGTCCTTCTCAATGAGCTCGATGCGATCGCCTTTGCGAAGGGTCAATTCGTCCGGGCTCCGCGCAATGAAGTCGTCTGGAAAGTCATCAGCGTGATCCTGAAGTTGCGATGCGCCACCCTGGAAGTGTTGCGACTGAGGCTAGGCTGTCAAAAAAGGCGACATACGTATGACTAGCAGGACAGATCCTGGCACGGCCATTTTGGCGGGCTCTGTTGCTGGCTTGGAAGCCATTATCGATCCTTGAGGAAGATGCCGGTGCCAAAGGTGTGCGCGACTTGCTCAGCTCGAGCTCCTCGGTTCAGTGTACGCGTGCTCTGCGCATGACAGCACTTTATACAGGTCGCTCGTGTGTCGCATTCGAATAGGGACTGCCGCAGATCTGAGGGTGGCGCGAATCTGAATTCAATGACTGCTTCAGCTGAGGCAGCTATAGCTCACAGTCACGGACAGAGGACTGGGCTAATCGAACGGCAAATGAAGTGATGCGCCATTGCGATGTGATGAAGTTCGGCCACAAGACGGACCGGTTCCCGCCCAACTTTCCATGGATTGCCGAGCTTCATCCTTCAAACTACACCTAATCTCATTGCATGAACCTACGAGCAGCGTACAGATTGAGCCAACAGTGAGTGCAATGCAGAAACTTCGCCGCCGTCAATGCGATCATGTCCTGAGCCGCACATTCTACTCCTGCCAGCACTGCCCGCCGTTATCCCACGCCAGCACGCTTGGATCAGCACCAATCATCTTAAGCATCATGCCCATCGTGAAAGCCTGCTCGAGTCAGCATAAGCCGCGATGCTCCTCGGCCAGGACTCACATCGTCGTCGGCAGCACCGCCTTCGAAGGCCGGCATCCTGGCAATGCTCGCCTTCTCCTCCGCAGCTTGGCATCTTTCTCATACTCATACTCGTCCTCGGCACACTCCTCCCTACGCTGCAACTCGCCATCAATCTCTCCTTGCCTGAGCTTTCTCCTGTCTCTCCTTCGCAGTCACGTCCTCATCGTCCTCGTCGACCTCCAAATCCTCCAACGCTTTCCTCTTCTGCTCTTCTTCAGCCTCCCTATCCAGTATCTCATTCTCGCGATTGCGCTCGAGCATCCTCTCGACTTTGGCACGCTCCTGTTCGCGCCAAGCACCGACGCCCTCCTCGCTTTTGAATCCAGTCTTTGTAGAATCCGAACATGTCCTCAGCAATTGCGCGTCCTATGGTCAACCATTTCTTGACCAGTGCTTCTAGCTCTTCATCCTTGCGTGACTCCAGCAGAGTCTTTGCGGTGCTCAGCGTGTCGATCTCGTCGCGCAGAGTCCTCACGCAGCTCTCGAGCGTGATGTTCGATGATTGCAGCAAGACGGCCCTTTGCATTACTGTCAGTCATATGGTAGCTCACCCGAAAAGTCCTTGTTGCATACCGATTGCTGGCTTGTCCCTTGAAGCTCCGCCTGATGTTGGCTGCTACTCTGACGCACTGCAGATTCGTCTTCGTCCCCTCCAGTCTGTTTGCGTCGCGCGTGCCGAGCCAGTGGCAGAGGCGACCTTGAGTGGCGAAGTGAAAGGCTTCAGTGCCTGCTGTGTGCTCACAGCACGGCGTCGTTTGCGAGGAGGCGATTGCTCGATGCCAGTGGCAGGATTCTTGAACGGCGGCAACTTCGCTGTGATTGGACTGGAAAGACTTTTCTCCTCAATGAGCTCACCAGGCTCAGGTCGCATCCTGAATGGCATCGCAGTGAAGTTGAAAAGCGGACAGATACAAAGAAGCTGCAAGAAATTGTGAAGGTGTGAAGGGTCAAGTGAGATGACGCTGGACCAAGTGTACGTACGGTGGTTGTGAAGGCAGAACAGGTCCACAAACGCGACCTACATAAACCAGCGGCGGACAGCATTATAATTTGATTGAAACATTGTACTTGTCTAATACCAAAGCAACACTGCTCAATATACCCAGATATGCCACAAGGACGGCCATGGCCTGCAGATTGCTCATCTGCAGCGTCGACATAGTCAGATTGACCAATCCGGTGAGCAAATTAGCAGCAAGAACATTGCAAGCCCGTTCCTATTGAATGCACGTAGGAGGCGACTCGACGCCTGCTCGGCTTTGGCCCTCGACTGCTGTGAGGCAGGAAAGATGAGAGCCTCTACCGTGCAGAACAGAGAGAGCTGCGCACAGTTGAACGCTGCGACCCAGAGCACATATGGAAGATTGGCAAGCCGTCTGGACACCTGCAAGCCTAGTCCGAAGCGGTACGATGTTGTCAGGAAGAACAAGCCAGACCACATTGCAGCTCTCAAGAGCAGACCCCAAAGCACTTTCCGCAGCTCGAGGTCGTGGCAAAGCGAGCATCCCAATCGACTGGCCCGTAAGGAATATGGCCAGGTAGCCAAAGGATGAGAAGATTCCTTCACGATTCTTGGAGAGAAGATCCACCCGTGGCGCAGCGATGATGTAGCGCTTCAAGTCCGTGAAGTTCAGCAGCAATTCGTATGTGCCAGCCAGCAAAATCGCGAACGCAGCGTAGGACGGCAGAAGAGTGAGTGCAGCGTCGAAGATTGCCGCAAACGGAGGGATGAAAGCCATTGTGAAGAAGAAGTTCCAGTGCACTCCATATTCCGTGACGTGCTCAGCATAGTCTAGCCCTTTGACGCTGTACAAGCGGACGAGTCCGAGGATGATCAGAGGCAGCGAATGTCTGAGCGATGCCCGCAATCGCGTAGCCAGGGGCTGAGATGCCTTCGAGAGCTGCTGCTTCAAAACAGGTCGGGCTGCCACCATGCCAGCGGAGAACACGAATGACCCAACGCCCATGTCCATCAGCGACGTACCCCAATTCTCCACTTTGCCAAAGCGCCTCGGGAAGACCTTGAAGTCGACGGCCAGAATCGCGGCGAAAGTGACGACCAGCATCGTTCCGCGATATGTCGTGACGAAGGGCTTGATTGGCAAGTCGCTAATATCTTTCGCTTGCTGCCTTTCAGCTGACACTGGTGGCTTGCGTGAAGACGGTCTTTCTTTCGGTGACACCTTAGGAGTGACGAGGAGAAGCAGGATTGGCATGAGCATGAGGCCATTGAGCACCAACGGCGCGTCGGCGTATATTGTGGTCGCCGAGAGGATCGCGCAGCAATTGATGAGAAAGTCGAGGATGCATGCTTGTAACGTGTATGGCTCAAAGAACTGCAATCGCGATTGCAGAACAGACCAAAGCAGTACTGATACCTTTGTGCTCGTCAATATCTGTTCGTCCGGCCGGCACACCCCACTTACAGGTGCAGTCAATGTCACGGCATTGATTTCCCATATCGTCCGCCGGCAAGGTTGGGACACAAAAGCCTCCTTTGCTGATTTGAGATCGCGCTGCGGCATATTCGAGTGGGCAATTTGAGCTCAGCACTCATTCGATACTGAACACATTTGGTCTGTTGAGATTCGTGTTGCGCATTAAGGGTCACGTTGATTGTACACAGTTGCAAAGTCGTTGACGAATCAATCAACGACGAGAAATTCGAGGTAGATTTGCGGGGCGTCTCACGATGCGAATGATGTTTTTATTCGTCTGGCTAGGTGTGTACAACTGTCGTTCGCGAATACAGAAATGCCGCTACAGCGCTAGATTCTCCCATATATGCCCTTCCTCCCGAACGCCAAGGACTAGTCTATCGATGCTGTTGCACATACCACTTACGCTATGGCCCTCACTCGGGCACAGAACGTGAGATGCCTCAGGCAAAGTCGTCGTCATCTTCGTCCTCGTCAAGGCCCCATTCTTGACCGGATATTCGCCATGCTGACTTTGGGACCAATGGACGGGAGGCGTTCCCGTTGTGGCCGTGCTGCTAATTTCTCGTCTTCTGCCGCCCCAGGGGACGTCCAAGGATTTTCGACCTCGGCGTCGTGGCTGCCGACGGACACGGGCTCTGATGGAGAGAATGGCTTCTTAATCTCATCCAAATCGTTGTCGATTACAATTCTTTCGGGAGCCGCAGGAGCGGCAGAAGTAGAGATGGGGGACTCTGACAAACTGGCAGACTGGGTGCTTTTGCTTAGCTCTGCGACGACCGCCGGCTCTGATTCGGCAGATGCAGATTTTGATACCGAGGTGGGCATGGGAATGCGCTCGGTATGTTCTAAGCCGGTTGGTACAGCATCAGTAGGCTTCGAGGCCTGCGTGGAGTTATGAGACTCAGTGACGCTCCGGGTAGAATGGAAGGATGACCGGCTGGAGCCACTCGCCGCTTCTACAGCTGCGTCTTGTTGCGATTGCGCTCCGTCTAGTTCACTCTCTTTGACGTGTGGCACTGCGACTGCGATCGTGTCAATCTCGTTAGGTTGATCCTGCAGCGGCACCTCCATCCCGTGATTCGTCTGTGCATCATGTTCGGTCGCATGGAGTGGCTCCGAACTAGCGACGATCACAGTCTCTTCCCCTCCATGCTGCATCGGGGCGTCCTTTTCGTGCGATGATCGTGATACATGTAGGATGTCTTCGCTGCGGGTACTTTTCGATGGCACATCGTCAGTGTCATTGCGTATGTCTTCCCCTTGATCTAGTACCGATGTCTCGTTTTCATGAGATGACTGAGATGTGCTTTTGTCGGAGTGGGTGAATGCATCGTGCTCAACATCAGATGACGATGAATGGACCGATGTGTCGAATAAGGCAGACGCCGGGGACGCCAGACCAGCGCCAGGTGAATCTGCATTTGAGGAAGCATAGTTGTGCGTCGTTGAGTCTAGAGGCCCTCCGAGAGTGGCTGTCTGCGTACCACTGTCGTTATCGACCGTTCTCGGCGGCTGTGGCATGTCTGAGATTCCGCGGACGCCTATTGGTAATCGTGCAGGTTTTGAACGTCCCGGATTGCGATCTGGGAGCTTAGGAGGGACTCGCCGTCCCACCGTGACCATTCGCGCCTTGATAATTTGTGGTGGCGCAGCAGTTTGTTTGACTTCATGATCACGACTTCCTCGTCGGCATCTGACCCGGAAGCGTCCGAGGCTTTGCTGCCCTTCTTTCTGTGGGCTCTGCCGGATTTGACCCGGCGCTCGGTGGTCGGCGACGTGGAAGCGGCCTTGTCATTCTCGGTATGCTCGGGTACTTTCGAGTCAGAGCTGATGGACGTGTGTCGCAGCTGCGATGATTGCGACACTGCTCTTGTGTTTGAAGTACCGCGAGCTGATGACTGATCACGATTATATGATGGATTGCGGGAGCGCGACAATTCACGAGAATTCGAAAGATCTCGAGTCCTGCTTCGTCGGCTTCGGACGACTTCTGCCGTTGCAGCTGCTCGCGAGGAGGCAGCTGTGGAGGTAGTTGACGCGTGGCAGGACTGGAGCTACTCTTGGTGCGAGCCTCGGAGACTCACGAGGACTGTTCGAGAGCCCACCGATCGAACTCGATCTTTCGGCTGGAGGAGGTGGCAAGTCGTCAGTTTGCGTCGACATATCCATCGTGACGTAGCGCCGCTCGATGTTCGTATTCGTGCTCATCATGCTGGTTCTCCAGCTGTTCCTGTGACTGAGGCTTTTCTGACTGGAGCTTTCGAAACTCTTGCGGTGATTGTTGAAGATTGGACTCGTCATTGAAGGCTTGAAATCGAACTCCTCCGGCGCAGCAATATGATTCGTTCCCGCTTCCTTGATCAGTAGACCCGCCTTTTCCAGAGCAAGGACGCCGTATGGATCAGGATCTTCTTTGTCTGGGATGCCGAAGACATGTCCACTCTCGACAACTTCAAAGTCAGCTGGCGCTGGCTCGTCCGATAGCAACGAGTGGTCTACATCGCTGTCGCCTTGCGCAGCCTTGAGAGTCGCCATGAGACCTCGAATCTCGAACGGCGGACTCCTCACTTTGCCAGCAAGAATATCAGTGGCAGAAATTCGATGTCTGTAGAAGCGCTCGTTCTCGTCGGTGCGCTCGATGATGACAGTGCCGTCAATCTGGGCTCCAGCATAGAACCCACGAGACTTGAGGTAGGTGTAGATAGGAGCAGCTCGCTTGCTGACCTCCGAGTCGATGATCCCGCCCATACCAACAGTCCTGCAACGGCACTTATCTCGCCTCCAAGCGTGGCTCTCCATTTGGCGAAGGCGTTCAGAGCTTCGTAGGTGTTGATCACAATCACACAATCGTAGATGTCGACTCCAACAAGGAATCCTAAGCCGAGAGTATGCAGCATGATGCCAGACGGCGGCGACCAGCTACCATCCGGCAGCCTGCCGACGAGCACGCCACATCCACCCGCTCCTGAGATCCATAGCCCGGAACGCATTGTCGTGAATATTGCGAGTCCCTTCGCGTTCTTGATGACCTCGGCGGGGATCTTCTGTATAACTCGCTGCTTTTGTTTCGGACCATCAATCGAGGCGACCATCTCTTCTTGATAGAAACCATCCTTGCAGAAACTTCGCAA
>JAQQXO010000255.1:0-42068 GCA_029852735.1 Persea americana | reverse complement strand
AAGCAAAAAGTCATCTGCAATCATGAAGCACTACGATTTTCAGGAGGAATTGAATAGATTACAATTTAGACTTTGTAGAAGGTCGTTGCTTGACATCGTCCGGTAGACCGATCTCTCCAAGTACTACTTCCGGGTACGGCAAAGCACTCGACTTCATATGCCATGCACCTCCATCGATAATCAAGATCTGCCCGGTCACCCACTTCCCAGCTGGCGAGAACAGATATACAGTTCCATCAGCAATATCATTCATATCACCCTGACGTTGAAGTGGAATCGCTTTATTCGTTGCGTCATTCATTTCCTTGGGCAAGAGTCGTGACATTCCCTCCGTTCCTGCAATCGGCCCTGGGGCAATGATATTTGAAGTGATGCCAAACGGTCCAAACTCCACAGCGACAGACTGCGAGAGCGCATCAATCGCAGCCTTTGCAGCTGATACATGGGCTTGCAGAGGGTTACCATTATAGTGCAGTGTAGCACTGACAAAGATGACTCGTCCTTTCGATTGCTTCAGTGCCGGAATCGCAGCTTTGAATGTATTGTATGATCCGAGTACATCAATGTCAATGACTGTCTTGAATGCATTTGCACTCAGATTGTCGATCCCCGCTAGGAAATTGCCTGCTGCTCCACAAATGAGGAAATCGAGTCGTCCGAGTTGCTTGACACACGTTTCGACGGCACTTTGCATGGCTTTGATGTCACGCACGTCGGCGGAAAGACCGATAACTTTAGCACCAGTTCTGATTTT
Source organism: Persea americana (assembly GCA_029852735.1). Taxonomy (NCBI): domain Eukaryota; kingdom Viridiplantae; phylum Streptophyta; class Magnoliopsida; order Laurales; family Lauraceae; genus Persea; species Persea americana. The sequence goes on along the minus strand of JAQQXO010000255.1, from coordinate 41,314 downwards.
GCTCATCTCGGCAGCTCTGGCTTCTGTCTTTTGTAGATTACGGCCTGTAATGACGGCGTTACAGCCAAGAGCTACCAGCGCTTCGACTTGTCTGCCGCAAATTGACCCTGCTCCTCCAGTGCAGAAAACGACCTTACCGTTGAGCAGACCATCCTTGAATGTTTCGTTCTTGTATTCAGTCATGTATGAAGGAAGTATCACTCTAAGATTCTGCTTTGGTGGAGGATGTGGGGTCATTCCAAATCACCGTCGGTCCTCCCCGACTCGCTTATCAAGGTTGTGGCTGAGCTGGTATGTACAGGTCTGTTCTATCTACATACGTCAACATTATGCATCAGTAAGCTGTGTGGGGAAGTCTATAGCTTCCATCTGTCTCGCTGAAATGCCTATCGCTGGAATGGGCTGGTCCAACTTCAATATTGAGCCAGCATGAAATGAGTTTGCCGACATAAAGTCTGGGGCTCTTTGACATATTTGTGTGGCTAGACGTGGTGCATGTTCATGGGGCTTATCATCGAAGAGAGCATCAAGATCTTGAGTCTCCAATACAGAGGGTGTATCTGGCATGGACGCCTGACTCGCATGCTTTGAGACCGGACTCTGTGACCTTGTAGCGCTCATCAACGACCGCTTTGGGGCTTTCTTTACTGTCAAGGACAATGTAGCTTTCTTCGGGCATGACGACGGCTTTGCCGGAGCGAGTCGCTTGACGGCCCCTTTGACCTCCTTCTGCGACTCCTTCGGACGACGGGGAGCTAAGCGGACGAGTGTCGACTTCTTGGCAATCTCCAGAGCTGCCTTGGTCGTCAATTGCTCAAGGATAGCTTCACCGTCGAATGAAGACTCCTGCGACGACTCGGGGATGAACAGAGGAGCAGGAGACGCCAGCCTGACTTGAGTCTGCGCAGCTGTCGGCTTAGGTGACGCTTCTGGATCTATTTCGGGGAGCTGCTCAATCAGTCGCTCTACAGGACGGACAACCCGTTTTTGAGCTTCGATAACAGGCGGAGTGGGCTTCTTGGCTCGTGGTGGTGCCACCAGAAATCCATCCTCGTCGAACGGACTCGGAGCAATCTTTGCATATTTTGCTTCAGGCTTCGACCCGTTGTCTTCTTGTATACACTCAGGCGTCTCGACTTTACCTGAAACAGTCTCCACCACTGAGGGGACATTGAGAATCTTTGGGCTGAGGTGGAGACGTGGACTTTGCTGTGCTCTGTCAAAATGTCACGAGGCCTGTGTTCCTGTACGTCCCCCAACCATGCCTTGCGTCCTACTAGACACGGCTCTTGGTACGACACTTTGATATGGTAGCGATTTGATCGGATCTCCCATTGTCCCAGTTGCATCATTGTGCAAAGGCTGATCTGCGTAACACTTGGATTGCTGTAAACCTGCCTTGGATCGAGCTTGATCGGGCACATCAGATAGATCAGCTGCGAATAATCCCGTTCCAGCATCGAAATACTCCTCTACCGCCGGCGCCGCCATAGAGGAAGGTTGCTTCGGACTGGCGTATTGATCTGTAATGATCGGATGTAGAGCTGTGGTCGGTGGTGGCAGGACTTCTCGCAACGGTGACAGCACTTCTTGTTCTATGCATTGTACAGGCTCAGCATCGTCTATCGACTCATGTGGCACGAGAGTGTGTGTTGGAATGGTATCAAACGTCCTTTTTCTTTTGGCTTTTCTGCCTTCGAGCGACTTCGAATTTCCAACGACTTGAGAGTCCGGTGCATCCTCGTGAGCAGGACGATCTTCTCGAGCAAACCAGCCGTGTTCGAGAGATATGAGACGCGCAGGATTGGCACGAGCATTCTGCTTCGGCGTCCTGTGCCGGGACAGGCCCATTCTCTGTGCTGGCAACGACCTTGTGGGTGTCTCGGCTTCAATGTGGGCTCGCGGTACCTGCACATGCGTACTTTGTGGAGGTCGTGATGGGTATATACGAGACTGAGGTCCACGAGCACTAGCCGGAGTATTCGTCCGCACTCTTGCTGCGCGTTCAGAGACATTGGAAGCTCTAAGCGGACTAGTGATGTTGGGATTGCCACCACGATAGACATGTTCCAGATTAGCTTGTAGTGTCTCAATGTGTGCTCCAACTTCGACCAAGGATGTCGCAAATTCGAGCGTATCATCAGTGGAGATAATCTTATTCGGAAGAACTCACTTCCTATCTGCTTCCGTTGCTGGTCATAAAGTATCGACCGAAAATTGAATGTATGCCACTTCAGGAATCCATCATGCCATTCTTTGCGCTTTTGCGTTTTGTTCTTCGTATACAAGACCTCAAACTCGTATATATCCGCATGTGCTGGAAGATTGAGCACTGTCGCCATGCTAGCTAATGATATAAGCTGCCGTCAGCTTCTTGCGCAAGGACATGATGCGCATCATTCAGTCGCGTTGAACAGAATCTATTCGGAGTCTCCGTATTGTAATAAATTCGTGGTCGCGTTTCGTGCATTCTATTTTCATCATCAAAGTCATCATCTATCAGAGCAACGTGTGAATAACACGAGCAATCAGCTTCTATACCTGCTACGTTGCAAGAAGAATGATATGATTGCCACTAGTAGGAGCCTGCGAGTCGAAAACCATGCAAGATCAAGTCACGGAAGTGGTCAAGGCCGCTTTCACCATAGCGTGCATACTCGTCTCATTGTCCATTCTCTTCATTCTTTATCGACTCTCGATACAGCCTCGGCCAATTCTGCCCTCGGAAACGAAATATGAAACGATAAACGCTAAAGAACATATAAGACACCAAACTCTACCGACTCTTTCGGATGAGGCTGCGGTCTTCCTCAGTGTCGTCATACCAGCTTTCAATGAGACGGAACGGATACGTCTCATGCTCACCGAGGCTGTTGACTTTCTGCATGAAAAGTTGAATGATACATGGGAGATTCTCATTGTGGACGATGGGTCCAGCGATGCGACAACTTCTATTACGTTGCAATGGGCTCAAGAACAGCTCAAGTCTGGAAAGCTCGATGAAGGGCAACTGAGGGTCTGCACACTGGAGCAGAACAGGGGTAAGGGAGGTGCAGTCATACACGGAATGCTTCACCACCGTGGCCGCTACGCCATCTTTGCGGACGCTGATGGTGCGTCTCGTTTTGAAGACGTTAGCTTGTTACTCGAAGCAGCGCGAGATATAGAGCGAGATGGCCTCTCAATAGCTGGTGGCAGCAGAGCTCATATGGTGTCAACGGATGCCGTCGTGAAACGGTCTCCGTTGCGAAATGTTCTCATGCACGGCTTCCATACATTCATTGCCTGCTCGGAGTAAGTCACATCAAAGACACACAATGTGGTTTCAAGCTGTTCTCTCGTAAAGCATGTCAGGGAATCTTTCCTAATATGCATATCGAACGTTACGCCTTTGACGTTGAGATCTATCTTGTGGCCGAGATGTTGAAGATACCCGTGCGGGAGGTTGCAATTACATGGCATGAAGTTAGTGGATCAAAGATGAACTTGGTCAAAGACAGCTTGAATATGGCCTGGGATCTGATATTGATGCGTGTTGGCTACACATCAGGCATCTGGACGCTGAAAAGAAGTTAAGTATATATAGTAGATATCACGAGCGAGTCTAGTAGAAAGTACCAGTGGCATGCAGGTTAGTGGTGGGTAGACCATGACTCGTGCCCGTATAAGTTACCAGTTGTTTGCCCTTGCTGATCAAATTTGGGTTTAGCAGTGCAAGCAGCTAGGCAGGCAGGCAGGCGGGCATCATTCAATGAACACGAATTCTCTCCACTTTCAACCTCCACCATCAGCATCCCAATCACGCACCCCGTCTAAGGCATTGCGCATCATGCCAGAGATCGTGACAGTCAAGTGGACATCTCTCCAAGGCTTTATATACAGATCGAAGATTGAGCTAGAGCATGTCTTTCCCAAAGAGGAGAACATCAACGCTTGCGCAGTAAGCGCCCTCCATTACATCACTAATCTGGTAGCTCTATTCAAAGCTTACAAGCATGGTCGTTAGTGAAGACAGCTACGATGGGCCAATCGCTGTAGAAGTGCGCTTGCCTGGTCAGAAAGACTATGCGCCGCTGTCGCCTCTCCACCTGCCAGCGACAAGGACTGCTGGACGAGCTCGACTGCGCTTCATGACTATTGAAACCTCTATTCCAGAATCACGCGATACGGACACGATACAAGCGTTCATGAATGCTGCTAGTGGAGCCAGGAAAATCAATCAAGCAGGAATTCCGGTACAAGCTCAGCCCGCTCCAGTAGAGCCAATGAATTTGTCAACAGACAGCAGGGCTCAACGACCGTCATGGGCAAGCAACCTCGTCAGCCGAGAGGAGGTATCAAGTATCATCTCAACGAAGATTAATGAGCTGATTGCTGCCAAAATGAATGTAATTATCTCTACAATCGAGGAGAAGGCTTCCAAAACCCAGCAAGGTCCCAGCTACTGGTGTGGCGCCGTACAAGCCTTTTGGTAATGCTACTCGCTCTACCACCTTCCGACACAACGCAATTTGTGATTCGTGCGATGGCCACATTGCTGAGCTCCGCTACAAATGCCTTGATTGCCCAGATTTTGATCTTTGCGGGAGCTGCTGGGACAACGCCCGCCGATCGCATTCGACACACAGGTTTGTCAAGATCAATGACAACAGTATCATTGCTGCAAAGACTGCGAAGGCAGTCAAGATACATGCAGGAATACTTTGCGATGGTCCACTCTGCACGAAGAAAAAGTCACCCATCGTAGGTGATCGCTATAGGTGTGCCATCTGTCCGGACTATGATCTATGCGCTGGATGTGAGGCTCTGCCCAATTCTGAACACAATATCACCCATCCGATGATCAAGATGAAGGTGCCAGTGGACAGGATCAGCGTTGAGGTTCAGCACGAAGCTAATTTCGGCGCTAAAAGTCCACAAGAAGTAGTCATAGGACCAATGACCATCCTGGAAAGGGCCAGTCAGGCAAGAGAACAATTGTTGGCTCAACAGGCTATGGAGGCACAACATGCTGCGACTTCCGCCTCAAATGAAATAAGGGATGCCATGATGAAAGTTGGTGCAAACATCAGAAGAGCCATGGTCACCGCTGAGGATAGTCTTCGACCGGTCAAGCATCTCACGATCGCTTGCGACGGATGTGATGAGATGATACAAGGCCCTCGCTTCATGTGCGCGACTTGCGATGATTTCGACCTTTGCCAAGGTTGTTATACCAATCACTCTCATCCCGCAGAACACGTCTTTATTCGTTACAATCATTTTGTCAACGCTATGACAAACCCCAGATTACATTTTGAGGCGGTCGACTCGACAGCCCCGTATATGCGATTTCAATGTACATTGTGCAAGAAAGTGGATCCCACTGGCAAGCGATACACCTGTATGAGCTGTCCATCCTTCACAAGATGCGAGAGCTGCCAGTCCGAGAATGTGTCGAAGCATCCGATTGATCACCCTCTCAAGATCACGCCTCGGGCTACGCGAGGACCGGGGGCCAAGAGCAGTCCTGTAATCGCGAACACTGTAGGTGAGCCTGCCAAGCTCGAGAAGAACGATCTGACGCTGGCAATGCCCACTCCCAAAGTTCCAGAACCAGTGGTGTACAGTGCTGAGTATGTCGAGGATATCAGCATTCCTGATGGCACAGTCGTGCGAGCCGGCTCCTCCTTTGTAAAGCAGTGGCTGCTAAAGAACGATGGAGAAAGCACATGGCCTGCGGGAATAAAGGCAGTATTCGTCGGTGGCTTGGAAATGCAGACAAGGCACTACCTGAAGGTCAATCTCTGACCTCGCCAGCGCTGGAGACTCCCGTAGCTCCTGGCGAGTCCGCCGTCATATCGGTATTTCTTCAGGCTCCTCAGGAGGCCAAGAACAACATCATTTCCTATTGGAAGCTTGTCTGCCCCGCAGGCGAGCGCTTTGGTTGTAAGCTCTGGGTCGATATTGACGTCGAAGCGGAGAAATCACCTCAGGGCTGCTCCAATACCGCATCCTTCGTGTCTGCAACGTCCTCGGCACGGATGATCTTCCCGGAAGCTTCTACTGAACTTGCCAGACCAGGTCCATTCAGTAATGATACTGTCTCTGTAGCTTCTCAACGAGCGACCGAGGGTATCGATAGCCTTGCTTCCGAAGACGAGATTGTCCTTTCGTCAGACGACGACTACGATGTCCTTGACAATGAGTCGTTCTCCGATGACAATTGAGGTCAATCACATTCAAATAGTCTTAGCTTATAGCACACATGTCAATTGATTCATTCACTTTTTCGTAAACTAGGCTAACACTCTAGTAGTCATCAGTGTTTCCACGTCCACCGCCCGAAGCGTATTGGTCTGAGGAATCACCGTAACCGGCTTGACCCGATTGTCCGTAAGAATCACTTCCAGACTGACCATACGAGTCATCACCAGAGAGTCCCTGACCACGGCGGCCAGTAGAGCCAGTCTGTCCGGTAGAGTAGTCATCACCACCTGACTGACCGTACGAATCACTTCCAGATTGTCCGTACGAGTCACCTCCAGATTGTCCGTATGAGCTCGTGTTTCCACCTCGTCCACCGCTGACTCCACCAGTCGAGCCACCGAATCCAGTTGATCCGGCTTCATTGTCGAATGGCAAACTGCTAGTACCGTATGCTTGACCAACACCGCTGGTTCCGAAAGCTTGGGTCTGACCTCCAGAGGTCTGACCGCCGTATCCTGATCCGGTCGTGCCTGATGTCAAGTTGTCATCGCCGTACCCACTCGAAGTGGTGTTTCTGCCACCACTGATACCGCCAGATGTCAGGTTGTCATCACCGTAACCACTCGAGGTAGTGTTTCTGCCACCGACACCGCCAGAACTCAGGTTGTCATCACCGTACCCGCTGGACGTGGTGTTTCGACCTGAGACTCGGTCGTGGTCACGGGGATCACCGGTTGGGGGTCCTCTGCCTCCAATACCACCAGGGGTATCGTTGTCATTGGCGAATCCGGAACCAGAGGTTCTATCGAATCCTCCAGAAGTTCCTCCTACGCTGGAACTGTTGCCGTAACCACTTGCAGAGTCATCACCATACCCCTGTGGCTTGGAAGTGCGTCCTCCGAGTCCGCCAGATGAGGTGTTGTCGTATGAATCATCTCCAGAGTACCTACCAGTACCTGTAGTGTCATCGTCGTTGTTACTGTTCTTGTTGGTAACCTGCTTGACTTTGTCTCCAATCTTCTGCATTAAACCCGACATGTTGTGTTGTATGAATTGTGTTAAGACGGTCGAGGCAGGACTCCACTCATTATATACTGCACGATTGCGCCATTGGACGCAGACAACAGTGCCGTCATACGTATAACACTCGATCTGTGGCTTGAAGGGTGCAGCACGAATTAGCTACGGGTCAAGCGAGACTCGGTCATTGAGGCTAAGTCCCCCGCTATGCATCCACGTCTTGGCACTCTTTACCCCTATAAAGATATGCTTCTTTAATCTTGAACCAAATTCCCTACACAAGATATTTTGTACAGGTTTCTAGAGTCATTTCATACGTACACAGCAAGAATGAGCTTATACGAGCTCTCTGACGTCTGTCTTTCGTGGAGGTTCTGGGTCTGTGGCTGGTGGGGATGTTGATCCCTACGTAACCCTAATTCATTGAGCCAATTCGCCACAACAATCCTCGAATCGCACTTAATTGCGCCCCTCGTGAGAGACTACGTTCGCCTAAATCTGACAAGGCGTCCAAGGCTAGATCTGGTCTGCAGTACAGCATTTGGTTATGATCGCTGCAACCAATTATCATACATGAATGTGCGGTAGATTCGCACAGGGCTTCGCGATCAGAGTTGTCGCCGAACAGCTCGAGAGAGGTGAACTAGGAATAGATGATGTTCGCGAGTTAGATAATCACTATCCTTCTTTCAATGTAGCACCCACGACATATCAAGCCGTGTATCGCCGGGATAGAGGTGGAACGCAAGATGCACAAGAACCAGCAGCAGCCGAGCAGGAGACTTTGACATCTGAAGTCTCCGAACCAGTGGCTGTCGCGGGAGCACCAGACGTTGAGGCTCAACCCAAGCACGTCCTTCAAGGGATGAAGTGGGGACTGATTCCCTTTTGGACAAAGAGGCCTCCGGAGTCAGGCAACCAGCTCAAGACGATCAATTGCCGTGATGACTCATTACTTGAGAACAGAGGTATGTGGAACTCTATGAAAGGACGGAAACGATGCATCATACCTGTTCAGGGCTATTATGAATGGCTCAAGAAAGGCCCCAAAGGAGAAGATACCACATTTCACCCGTCGCAAAGATGGTCAGCTACTGCTACTCGGTGGGCTGTATGATTCAGTACAATATGAGAGCTCGGAAGAACGGATCTGGACGTTTACCATAATCACAACAGCCGCAAGTCAAGGTCTGTCTTGGCTGCATGACCGGATGCCTCTGATCTTCGATCAAGGCTCGAAAGACTTACAACGCTGGCTAGACGATGATACATGGACTCAAGATCTCGTCAGAATGCTACATCCTTATGAAGGAGAGCTGGACTGCTACGCTGTGAAGAAGGAAGTCGGCAAGGTCGGCAATAACTCTCCAGATTTCATTATCCCGATTGACTCTTCTGAGAACAAGTCAAATATTGCAAACTTCTTTACTAAAACTCCTTCAAAGACAGAAGTAAAAGAGGAAATCAAGGAGGAAGCTATCGACAAGAGTGAGGCTGCTCTGGACAATGGGCTTGAGGAAAATAACGCTCCGATGCCTGATGTTATACATCCTCAGCATAAAAGAAAGCACGCGGAATTCCTGTCGGAGGATGACCTACCTTTTCGATTTGTGCGCTCACATATTGAAACACGTCCTCTCGAGACTATAGATGTATATACAATGAAATTGCAGGCGTCGGACAGCGCCAAAGCTATGCGAGTCGTCAGAGGGCTTCGGTCAAAAAGGATCGACTTGTCCTACCTGAAGCGGATACGGCGGACAACTCCGAGTGATGATAAGTCATCCGGCGACTCAGCTGAGATGGAAGTATTATTGTGTTCTTGTGAGACGCCGATAGAGGATATTCGGGTCCAGCTAGAGCAAAACGACATTAACGCTGTGCCACAACGAACTAAAGTCTCGAAATGGCCAGCTCTCTCACAAGCACAATACGACGAGTGGTCGACGTTGTGGCCTCTTGCTTGGCGCGTACCAGCTCAGCGCAAAGTCGAAATGGAGAAGAAAGAATATGAAGAATGTGAGGAACTCATGGCCTCATTGTTCAAGGAGGACGCAGTAATCAGTGCTCTTGCATACGACCCAGAGCAAAAGCAAGTCATTGCTCGCGCTCAAGATCAACGAGCTGAGCATCCTCTGAAACACGCTATTCTCGAGCTCTGCTCATCAGTGGCCGCCCTAGAAGTCGTCAAGAGACTTGAACGACCGGATGCACCGTCGCAATACCTAATGACCAATCTTTGGATCTTCCTGACTCACGAACCATGCATGATGTGTACCATGGCCCTCTTACATTCGCGTGTCACTCGGGTATTCTACGCAAAGTCTATGCCGAAAACAGGCGGCATGGAAAGTAATTATGGTATTCACTGGCGTCAAGAACTCAATCACCGCTTTTCCGTCTTTGCAGGTTGGATGGAATCAAGTGCGACTCTATTGGACGAAGACACGTACGTTTGAAAATGCCATTCCTTATGAATTTTGTCGCTGATGCGATTAGTGAACTCACTCAATTATCAACCACGGATGACGTCGTCGACATTGAAGCGGAACTATACTCCCTACATGTGCCCAGACGCGTGGACATAGCGGCATTCAGTAATAATGGGCAGAAGAAGCTGGAGTACGTGCCTCAGAAAGCAATGAGTCAACCACGAAGAGCACGAGCACGATTACCGAAGAAAGCACCGAAAGTCACTGACTTTTTCAAGAAGAAGTGATACCTAATTTCATACTCTCATTCGCCTGGCGCTGTCATTTACAATTAGCATATTTAGCAGATAGAGCATGTTTATACTATATTCCCCGCCGGATCACGACGACTTGATCGTAAGACATTCGTGCTCCCATTCGTGCGCCCATACTGATACGTGTTGACGTGATTCTTCGCCTCATTCAATTGTTCCTGCGTAAACTCTCTACTGACTGAAGTACTCATGCGTGGCCCTAGAAACCGTATCGCTGATTGTCCAGGATTTTGTTTCGCGTGATACGTAGCAGCGTATCGCGAGACGGTATGTATGGATTGCACTACCTGAAAGACGTTTTTACGCTCATAAAGGTCTATCGTCTGGAACAAATCATGGGCCGGTATTTTGAGTACTTCAGAGCTGAATTTCAAGAAGGCGGCAATGTTTTCCATTTGGATGAATGGCATGGCTGACTTCTTGTAACGCGTAGAGTTGGGAGCGATGGTGTTGACGAGTTCGCATAGTATGGTGCCGTCCTTTAGGCGATCGCATAGGTCGCCGCCGCCAGGGACGTTTGGAGCTGGGGGAAGTGGATGGCCAATGAGTTCGGCGATCCATGATTCTGCGTCGCGTGCCATTTCGTCGAATCTGTCATCGTACTTGGCTTTCTCCTTGCGCTTGAGATCTCTATCGAAAGACATGGTGAGGGAGGTGTGGTGGAGTAGTAGTGGATGATGCTATTTATAAACAAAGAAATAAATTCGATCAATGCACGCCAGACGCTGCTCTATGGAATCTCTGCTCATAGTCCCAATGGATTTAGTCCAATCTGCCAGTCGAAGCTGCTCATATCGTCAAGACCGTCAATTGACTCTAGTATCGTTCCTCCTCCCAGACAAACAAGATTGCTGTTATATACTGCCAGGTGCTGACCAGGGGCAACGCTTCGCTGCCGATCTTGAAAGAAGACGCCAACATTGCCTTCGCCGTAGTGGTGCACTATACATGGGACTGGTTCCTGTCTATGCCGAAGCTGTACCCAAAGCTTGTCAGGCGTGCCAGGATAGTCAGCCAAATCCAATCGGAGCTGACAGCGCCTTGTTTGAACAACTTTGGGTGGTTCGTACCACGTACGAGCTCGATAGTGTTTGTCCCCGAGTCCTTTGCAGAGACATACCACTTTCCCTGTGTCTCTGGCGAGCCTTGATTGAGTTGAAGGCCAGAGCGTTCGCCAATGGTCGAGGACCACAGTCCGCGGTTGTCCTGCATGAGCTCATCTCCGTGTTCATCTACATAAGTCACAGGACCTGGAGTCAGGTAAGACGAGAGGAAATCCCGAAAGCGCTTCGTTTCGGGTGACACAAAGCACAAGCCCTGCGACTCTTCCTTTTCCGCGATGTGCAGACCGATTTCCCGCGCAAGTGATCGTACTTCAGATTTCGTGTATGGCGATAGTGGAAAGTAACAGTGCTCGAGCGCATACTGCTCTAACGTCGAGAGAAAATATGTCTGGTCTTTGTTTGAATCAACACCCCTTCGTAGATGCGTTCGTCGTGTCCTTATATCAACTACAGCTCGTGTGTAATGCCCAGTCGCCAACCACCACTTTCCCTGCGTATGCTTTTCTCGGAGATGCTCTATCAAAGCCCCAAATTTGATCTCTCGATTGCATGCAATATCGGGATTCGGCGTTTTACCTATATCGTATTGCCTCAGGGAAGGCTCAAAGACTCGTGTCCAGTAGTCTCGGGAAAAGTCGACTCGATGTGCCGGGATGTGGAGTTGTTGCGCAACTCTTTGTACGTCCTTCCAATCCTTCTCGGCCGTGCAGCCGCCCGGCGACTTGTCCTCATCCGTCCAGTTTCGCATGAAGATGCCATGTACATCGAGGTTATACCGATTCTTGAGCAGTGCGGCTGCTACAGAGCTATCCACGCCGCCGGACATGGCGACGTATACTGTTTCTCCATCGGCCGGCTTCTGGTCAACGAAGAGAGGAGGGAGAGCAGCATTAATCTTGATTGTAGAAGTTGACTGATATCTGCATAGTATTCGAGTAGGCAAACGAATACTCAGTCGCATGCAGGTGTAGTTGTTGCTACGAAAATCAAAATTGTTGAAATCGTTACGAGGCGACCAAAATCTGGGGAATTCGTCTGTTAAGTCATGCTGTATGTACTATACATCTATCACTTCGTACTCTTCTTTTGGCCTTTTCCATTCACTGTGGTCTTATCCTTGCTCTTACTTGCCATTTTGGAGGTAGATTTTGCGTGCGCAGGCTTTGTACTCTTGGCAGCCTCAACCTGCTTCTTCTCATTCCCACCATTCTTGGCTCCCGATATGCCCTCTTTCGCCTTGGGAGCATCGACCTTCGACTTCTTGGTCACGGGTGCTGCCGCCTCGTCGGTGTTACCTGTTGCTTCCGCAGTCGTGCTCTTGGCTTTCCTCTTCTTGTCCTTGGGAGCTTCTTCTATAGTTTTTTGATTTTCTTTTTCTGCCGCAATCTTGTCCGTTTCCGGATCGAACACCTCTTCTGTCAACCAGACCGGCAGCGCTACTGACTCTGGCGTCTTGATATGAATAGAGCGCATTCCTTGCCACTTATCCGGCACGAACTGGTCAATGACTCGGTCCGCAACGGCGGCTATGTTCTCCGCGATTTGCTCTGCAGATTGATGAGCCAGGCCTACTTTGATCATTGTGCATGTACCAGGTGACAGATGCAGATAGGTCGCTTTCAAGGCTTGTTAACTTCAATTTTCAAATTCTCAACCTTCTCCGGGTTCTTGGGCACCTCAATGGGAGCAGGAATCTTCCTACTAGCATAGAATGTCTTGCCTAGTAACTGAGGTAAAAGCTGGACAACTCGATCATCAGCCAAGAAGAAGTCATGAGCATCGCGGAGAGCTCGTTTCGACTCGAAAGACTTGTGCTTGTCCTTGAGCTTTGAAATGCCGACTACTCTGGTTACTGTTGAAGAAAGGCCAGCTTGTTCTACCATATCCTTGTATGTTCTTTGTGGATCTTTGACAAATAGACACACTGTGGCATCTTCTGCGACGAAAGGATGTGCGAGAGGTATCCTCGACGGCTTCAATCTCTTCTTATCGATTATGAACTTCTTCGTTGTAAGTGATAGCCAGATAGGTATATCGTTTTCGGGCGCATCGATGTCAGTAGCAAGCAAATTTTGCTTTTTATTTGGCTTTGCCGAGGACTTTATGTGTTTCAGCAGCGCTTTCGCGGCCTTGTTGACCTGCGCTGTGTCCAGCTTCGAGGCAGCCCTTGGCTTCTCTGCTATCTCTTGTGCCATTTAAGGTTTTGTCGTCTTTGCGTGAATATTTTATTTTTGCCGATCCCATCCCAGATGATCGAATTGCCTCCACCATCAGGTATCAGATCAAAGCAGAATATTCGAGCGCTCTGATAGAATGCATTGGCTCGTATGACTCTCAATCACTTCGAAGGACAACCGGAGAATCCTTATATAGACCTGGTCAACGGGCAGAAAATTGCGAGGCTTGATCATGTCGAGCTCGAATCAGGAGTGATCCTGCATGATGTGCCTGTCGCTTACAAGACATGGGGCAAACTCAATGAGGCTGCAGACAACTGCTTGATCATCTGTCATGCATTCACTGGCTCAGCTGATGCAGAGGACTGGTGGGGCCCATTATTTGGCCCTGACAAGGCATTTGACACCAGGCGCTTCTTCATCTTTTGTGCCAATTCGCTAGGAAGTCCTTATGGAAGCGCTTCCGCATGTACAATGAATCCTGATTGTGGGGAGCCATACGGACCGGAGTTCCCTTTAGTCACCATACGAGATGATGTGCAAATACACAAACGCATTGTCGATGCGCTTGGTGTGAAACAAATTGCTTGTGTCGTCGGCGGATCGATGGGAGGAATGCTTGTCCTTGAATGGGCTTTCTTTGGCTTGAGCGTTGTCAAAACTGTTATACCCATAGCGACAAGTGCCTACTCAAGTGCGTGGTGCATATCTTGGGGAGAAACACAGAGACAGTCTATCTATTGCGATCCTAAGTACGAGGATGGATACTATAGCTATGATGATCCGCCAGTCGCAGGACTAGGTGCCGCTAGGATGAATGCTTTGCTCACCTATCGAAGCCGCAATTCATTCGAGACGCGTTTTGGTAGGCAAGGTATAAAAGAGCCTGCAAAGTTGCCATTCCCAGATGCCGTCCAGGACAATCGCACTCCTAGTGACGAGCACTGGGTAGCACACAACGAGGGCAATTCTCGACGTGTTCCCAGTAGACCTTTCAGGCCACAATCTGGCTCCTCATCACCAGTCTCGACGTCCAGCTTCGAACATCTGACTATATCGGATGCTTCTCTCAGACTCGATGGCCGGAAGAGGGCAGACTCTAATGCTCTAAAAGCAGCCACTAAATTCTCTGCTCAGACCTACTTGCGATATCAAGCGCAAAAGTTTGTCAAGCGCTTCGATGCAAATTGCTATATCAACATCACACGCAAAATCGACAGTCATGATGTGTCTAGAGGTCGTCAGCAAACTATCCAAGCGACCCTGGCCACCCTTGATCAGCCTGCTCTTGTCATCGGCATCGAGTCAGACGGCCTGTTTACGTTCTCCGAACAGGAAGAGATCGCAAGATGCATGCCAAATGCTGTACTCGATCGCGTCGTTAGCTCTGATGGCCATGACGGCTTCCTGCTCGAATTTGGCCAGATGAACGGGAAAATAGTCGGTTTTCAAATTGAACATCTGCAGTCAATCATGTCGGCGAAAATTGAAGCTATCGCTGAAGTGGTTCCAATGAGGCCTAGCACATTTGGAGAAGTGGACGATATCACGGAATGGTAGTTCGAGTCTCAGTTGGAGTGGCTTGCCAAGTCATGGCTTTCAAATAAGACTTTCTCAAAGTGCGGTTCTTCCGGCATGCAAGTAGCTCGTGGTTGAAACAATTTGTGAGAGGATACCCCATAATTTCCCGGGGAAGCAGACTCAAAATCCATCACTTTCTCTGGCACGGGACGAGTTGACAGATCTCAAAGTTATCTGAACACGGGCTCGCTTAGACAACATGCTGGCTCTTCAGTCGTAAAGTTTCTCAAGAAACAAACATGTCTGCGTCACGTACTTGACCTCGGCACGTTGGGTTGCCTAAATTGCGCATAGATCAGCTGATAAAGATCCGTGTGGCAGGCCACATATAAATTCTCAAGAGCTGCTCCTCGAAAACTTCAAATCATGTTGAGTATACTATACTTTGCTGCTTTGATACTAGCTCAATCAGAATGGGTCGAGCAGAATGAGGGAATCATAGTCGTCAATCATGATAACATCGAGGACTTGCCTGAAACTGTCAACGCTCATCAGATAGAGAAGATTTATCAACCTGTAATACAGCTTCAGCAAGGATGCAGTCCATATTCGGCCGTTGGACGTCAAGGAGAAGTGAGCGGAGGTCTTCACGTTAGCGGTGACGCAGATGGCGATTGTGCGTTTGCTAATGGCAATGCGTACGTTCGTAACGCAACCATCGGGTCTCATCAGGTTTTCGTCTACGCATACTACAGACCAAAGAGTCAGGAGCATGATGAGGGGTATTGGGCTCCTGTTTACGATGTTCCAGGTCGTCGACACTCATGGGAGGTTGCAGGCTTATGGTTCAATGCGGAAAGAAAGCCTTCAGAAGGTCCATTGGCCATCACACCTATGTATGATGACATTGAACAGGCTGAGGTAAAGTGGCTACGCGCTGGCACACATCCAATACTTGCACTGAACTATTTCGGCTTATCCGCGTCGAAGGCCAAGGTTGGACGAATGACTCTACCACTAGAGGCGTTGGTGAGGTGGGAAGATCTCGGATGCTTCGCCAAAGCACACACTGAATGTGTACAATTTTTGCAATTGGCAGGCTTTCATAGGCTACTCTTGCATCAAGGCGCCTTTAAGCGATGGCGAATTCGATGTCGTCGTCCACTTCATGCACAAGGCCTTCCTCGAGCTTAAACTTCGCTAATTCAGCGTCTACTTTAATTAATTTTTTCCACTTATCCTTCCGCTCGTATCCTTACCCCACACCACGGATCAGTCTGCTCATCTTGGACCACCATGGGAATGCTAATACCAGCGAATTGATGCCTGCTGTAACCACAATGTCCGTCGAGAGTTCCAGTCAAATTTTGCTTGTCATGCCATAGGACCACATTGCTAGCACAATGAATTTTCAGTTCTGCTCCGGCTTCTCAACCCATCTGCTGCACCTAGATGTTTGTAGAGCCTTTCGGGCTTGGCCGTGAGCTGTCAAGGTGGTATCTTTTCCCTCATCGGCAGGCCTTTGATAGTCATTCCGTCATGGCAAAGACTTCAGCAGAGCTCTGGTTCAATACTCCTGCGGGTGCTAGTACTGTACAGCTACCGCCATTGATTGACTGGGTCACATGACACCAGCAGCTCGAGACGCATTCAATGTGCGTGACTGGTCATAACTCGTTGCGAATCGATATAATAAGTTCGCTCCAGTCAGCGATAAAGTCTTTCAGGGTTATCTTGCCCGGGCCTTTTATCGAGATTAGATCAACGCTATCATCTTGACGTCGATCGACTGAGTACACTTTCCCTACTGCTTCGGCCTTGTTTCGACTCTTCGGCACTTACACAACTGAACTTTCACATTTGATTCCGTAGCCACGATACCGTGCATCGACCACGGCGTCACCCTACTTCCCAGCCAGGAGCTGATACATCGTCAACGTAATCTATGATAGACGCTTCCGCACTACAAAGTTTGAGATTGACACGGAGCAGGTCATGCCTGATAAATATATACCCCGCCGTGCAGGCCGTGCTAAAGGCCAGCTTGTCACCCTCAGGCCAGGACCGTGCTTTCATCACGGGACATGCTCAAGATTGTTCTCTTCCTACTCTTACACACTGTCGCGAGCTTTAGTATTGCCGGTCTGCGAAAGCCATTCGGCGGCTTGATCAAGGGAAGGTCGTCGATCGCATTGCCCCAACACCTCCGATACCCCAAGATATTCAGAACACCTTGTTTGATCGGTATCAACCCTTATTGCAGGTCTATCAGGGATGTCAACCAGACAAGCGGTGGATACAGAAGGTGAGTCATCTACGAACTGCTGTGTCTCATGAGCAGGAATCACCAACAAGGGTCTGGAGCCATCTCTTCAATCGATCGCAATCGAAGACGAATGTGACGGGGCGCATACCATGCCAGAGACTTATGTACGTGCGAAAGAATACAAGGGCTACTACGCAGTCATGTATGCCTGGTATTTTGGAAAGGAAACAAGACGAAAGTTTAGTTCCGTTCCGGAGTCATCGTCATTCCTGGCACCACGTAATACTATGGTTCTGCGAGACGAAACTCGCACAGATATCGATCGAAAAGAATGGAAACAAGTACTCAGCTTCAGATGTCTGGATGAAGACGGATACTCATCCTTGGATCGGAAAATACTTTGACCAAGTATCACTCGTTGGCGTGCTCAAGGGGTCGATACAACCTCTTGTTTCATGGGATGATGCACATCCGAAGCGCGTCAGGCGTTGAACCGCAATTGGACGACGATATATTTTCCCTCGCAAGCGTGCCCGTTTAACGATCACAACTTTGATGCAAATATCGAAGCAGCCTTCAGCTTTGACTAGTATAATGGGTTGTCGTATAGTGAATAATATGGTATTTATAGCGCGTGTAAGGACCGAATAGGATTGTTCCGATGACTGAAACGACCGCGATACTTCCGGCTACAAATGTGAGTGGACCCTTGATCAGCTGGTTATAGCCGCCGCACGCACCCCGCGTCGGCGTTATATAGTCTTTCTTATCGCTCAGCACATGTGAGCTGCGATGAAAGTCTTTTGCTTATTCGGTATATGTCTAGCCTCGGAACTGCTCGAATATATGGACATCCAGACCATCCCTCAAAATGTCGACTCCTCGTCGTTATTAATCAAGTTTCCAACCATACTTGACGATCCTCGATGGCTGTGCAGCGTTTCCAGCAGTCAACGCAATAGGACAAAGGAGTAGCGGTCTGCCTGCACTCGGCCCGAACCTTGCCTCGAAGGGTTGCGAGAATTCTCCGGGACAGACTATGCGCGGCTTGGACGCAGACATAAGCGCCTTGCGATCATGTATACCTGGTATTTCCCAAAGGAAGAAGATGACGGATTTGATATCCCCGATCATCAGATGCAACTCGGATCAACGAGCGTTTGGGCGAATGTGGTGATCTGGCTTGACGGACCTGCTGTCGATCTGCGTGCCTATATGATTTCGCTTGGCGAAGATGGGGACGTCGTACCAGCAATATCTCGATTGGCCAGTATTACATGGTCATCACGCCAACCTCATGCATTACTACTCCGGCCTGGGTTTTGCCAAGTCACAGACAGGAGAGCTGTTGCGGTTAGTCGACTTTGATTCGTTGTCTGATGACGCAAGAGACGCACTGAATGCATGGCGACCGAGCAGTAGCAGTCCTGATGCCGAGTGCCCTATCAACGATAAGAATTTCCAGAAGAATCTTGAGCGTGCGTGGTAACCAGCTTTGTAAGTAGAGGAGGTAATATGTGAACTTTTCGTGCTGTCTTGAACTGTTTGTCGTGCATAAAAGCCGGCAGTACCATTTACATGTAGATGCTAGGCGAAGTGAAGCGAGGCGTGAGTAGTATGAACACATAATTTGTACTGTATACATGTGTAGCACTAGTCAAGCTCCTTGCGCCAACCCCACGACCACTGACTCAAAGAAAAACCTGTATCGCGTACTCCAATACCGTCTGCATCTAGTCGCTCCTTCTGCCTGGTCGTTTAAGCCGTCGAATTCAAGATTTGTCTGAAGTTGCTTAGTTTGAGCTGTGCTTAATCTATTGTTCTTGGACAGTGCTCTGAGCTCGTCCACTTTGATTGCAGATCGTGTCAGGGCGACCATTCCTGCGCTGAGTTCGTCGCACCAGGCTCCAGAGGGAGTAGATATATACCAATTCTCATGATCAACGACCAGCGCGCGGTTTGTATAGGTCTTGACAAGAGATGGTATCTTAGACCCTAAATCAGCGCCGGTGATCATACTGGTCCACGAGTCGTAACCTGGACCAGTGGACGATAACATGCTGAGTAACGGCTTTTCCGGTAAGAGGATGTACAACGCCTTGGAGTGGTGAAATACCCATCACCTGATACAGCAAGCACTTTTGCGCCCAGTGATCGTTGTATATGAAGGACATAGTCTCTGAGCACCGCATGTAACCTTCTGTCTTCCTCAAGATGTTCTCTTGTTGCCCAGCCTCCAGGTATGTATACCAGATCATAAGTATCAAGTTTGAGTTCTGCGGTGGAAGCCCCAAGCGCGTGGTGAAATCCATTCAGTCAATGTTACAAACTCCTTCCAGCGTGCTTGGATGGTATACTTTGAGCCAAACCAGATATGATTGAGTAGAGTAGAGTCTGCAGTCGCCTCTTTGCCATTCCAGGTTGCGAACTCGACGAAGAACCCGTGATTCGTCAAGTACTCCCATGGCTGTAAGACCTCACGCGGTTCAAGACCAGTAGAAGCGAGGAGAAAGATGGCGCGTGGTGAACGATGAGACGTCGCATCTCTAGCAGGTGGTACTGTAGTCTGCCACCCTCGCTGGCTCTGATGTGGTGCTGTGTACATAATTCACGTAGTTTTGTTGCCGTGCAAGGAGACAGTTAACACTGATCCGCCACAACTGCCTCGAGTGCCAGAATGGTTCATTTCGTGTTAATTCCCAACGTCCGAGTAATTCCATGAGAAATTGGTTGCGTCAATCAACCTTATCATAAGCACTATCATCACCACAACTACTACACTACTACAAATACAATCATGGTCAAAGTAGGTATCAACGGTTTCGGACGTATTGGAAGAATGTATTTGCAGTCAATTGACCCTCACTAACGACAGTGTCCTCAGAAATGCCCTTCTCATGAAGGATGTTGAGGTCGTTGCAATCAACGACCCTTTCATCGATCTCGAATACATGGTTTACATGCTCAAGTTCGACTCAACTCACGGTCGGTTCCCAGGTGAAGTCAAGACTGCTGGCGGTCAATTGATTGTCGACGGTCACAAGATTACTTGCTACGCCGAGAAGGACCCAGCTGCGATTCCATGGGGCAAGCACGATGTCTTCGCTGTCGTCGAATCCACAGGAGTTTTCACGACCATCGACAAGGCAAACGCTCACATCAAAGGAGGTGCCAAGCACGTCGTCATTTCAGCTCCGTCAGCCGATGCTCCCATGTTCGTCTGTGGAGTCAACCTCGACTCATACAAACCAGAGATGCAGATCGTTTCGAACGCATCATGCACGACCAATTGTCTCGCTCCATTGGCAAAGATTATCCACGACAAGTTTGGTATCGTTGAAGGTTTGATGACGACTGTCCACGCTACCACTGCTACACAAAAGACTGTCGACGGTCCTTCCTCAAAGGACTGGAGAGGAGGTCGAACTGCCGCTGACAATATCATTCCTTCATCGACTGGTGCTGCCAAGGCCGTCGGCAAGGTCATCCCATCACTCAACGGCAAGTTGACCGGCATGGCCTTCCGTGTTCCTACCACCGACGTCTCTGTTGTTGATCTCACGTGCCGTCTCGAGAAGGGTGCTTCATACGATGAGATCAAGGCTGCCGTCAAGGAGGCTTCTGAGGGCGCATACAAGGGAATTATGGGTTACACTGACCAGGACCTCGTCTCACAGGATTTCATCGGAGAGAACTGCTCCTCGGTGTTCGACGCCAAGGCAGGTATCGCTTTGTCGCCACAGTTCGTCAAGCTCGTCTCGTGGTATGACAACGAGTGGGGGTGTAAGTAAACTATGGTGAATTCACTGACAACCAGTACAGCCGACGTGTCGTCGAATTGATTCAATTCATGGCCTCAAAAGAAGTAAGCTAATGCCCCGGAGGGAACTGACTGACAGGCTTAGAACATCGGTAACAGCAAATTATGACGCTAGCCTAGTCGAGTAATCCTTAAACGTTCGTTTCTATGCATGCAAGATCTTGGATCGATTGAGAATAGCTATTGAATGGTACAGCGGTCTTGATATGGGTCAATGCAGTCAAGCGAGATATCCTCTGTAAACCCATCAAGATACCCAGCTTGTACTTCGGGCGTACTGAACACCCATCGTGCTAGTCTTTCAATGTATGCATCAATTTGAGGTCCGGTGTCCAAAGACCAATCTTCAGGTCCAATTGCCTCAACTTCATACTCGTAGTCGTTGAAGACACAAGTCGCCTTCTTCTCCTTTGGCAATACACGTCGATAGTTTTCCTGAACGTCATACTCCATGAACAGACTAATCATCTCCAACACCGCAACGTGCATATGTTTTGGACATTGTAGGTAGTACCCATACCTGATACGCACGGGTGCACTTCTGTCATGAATCAGGTCCTCTTCAATACGAGTATCTTCACAATCACATCTTGCGACTCGCGGAAATTGTATGTTTCGTGGATTGAAGATTCTAGCATTGATGGACTGGTAAGGGAAGAAAGGGATATTGCGGGTGTACAAAGTCGCCGTACAATGCTGGATTTTCGAAATGTGGTCCAAACGCTTGATGGCAGACAGTGTCTGAGTTGAAAGCTAGGTTGAGAGGCTTTGTTGGACGTGGTCTCTCAGCTTCAGTGGGGAGGGCCACAACCAGAGCTATGATAGTGAGTACACCGGCGATGACAGTACGCATGTATCGTGCTGGTCACACGACAAGCGAAGTAGAGCACTTCTTCCGGCCCGAGTGACAAGCGCTAAATCCATGTGAGTGATTATATTGCCTATGGATAGCTTGCTTTACTACTTCGGAGTTTGCTCAACGTCGGCGATAGATGGTTATTCCAGCTCTTACATGCCGAGAAAAGGGTCCATAGATCATCAATGCCCACCCCAAATATTGAGCTCGTTCGGCATGCCAGCTATAAAGTTGGCACAATAGTTGTCACCTCCTCCGTCGTCACTGCCCGAATTTGAGCCTGCTGATTCATCCCTCTCGGCATACGGATCGACATAATTAGGATCGTCTTCGTAGCACCATCCTTGACCATTTCCGTCAACGTCTGGGTTGTACCTTTGTCCCTCTATCTCCTCGTTACTGCACTGCATACGGTGAATTTTCTCGCCCAATGTAGAATAACACTTGAACTCAAAGTCCCATGGTGCCCCGACGTTTGTAGTAGCTTCAAGTGACGTGTCATGATGACCGGCTCGGTCTGTGCAGCAAGAGTTGGTACTGATATGCGGTGTTGGACAGTCATCTCGAACAAGTGCTGCGGAACGAAAGAGTAGCAGAGCGAAGCCAAAGACTTGACGAAACATCAGAGAGTGAAGAAGCAGTCATGCTGAAAGGCCTTTATATATGTTGCTCTGGCGATCGACCGGATTCTTTACATAGTGCTGCACATATCGGTAAGCGCAACTGTTTGAAATTGAAATAACACCGTATTACATGTCTGCATGAACTACTGGGCGCTGCTTTCAAGATGCCTTGCGCTTGTCTATTTGGTCAACTATACAGCGGCGAACACTGAGAAAGTAATCTTCAGGTCGCCGAAGACGCCATTCTATCTGTCGCAAGATCTTCCGGTCATCGGCCCTGTCGATAGCCGTGTTGGCACACTCGTCTATGAATTGAACATGACGCAAGGGCGCCACGCAATGCAATGGTTCAGTGTAGAGAATATGGGATTTAACTGGCACTATGAGCTGAGACTATGCTGGCCTGCTATCATGCCTACAGAGTTCGAGATCAATATTTTCTCGGTGGAAGACTATATTACAATACACGATCTCGATGCTAGCCGAACGCAAGTCAAGGACAATAGCACACAAATGATGTTACTGATATCGGCCACCCCGGACTTTGTGACTCACTTACCGGACATGAGTGATACCACAGTCAAATTTGAACTCGTGCTAGATCCGCTCGTCCTGGAGTCATGCCTCGGAGCATTCTCGGTACGGTTCTCCTGATTTGCGGAAGTGGTTTTCGTGGGCTTGTCGCTCATCTCGCCACTCGTACTCAACACGATTGAGGGAATTGTGCGAGGAGGCCGACAGAAGATCGTACGGATAAAGACCTGAGTTGCGTTTCAGATTCACTCGCGTAATCTCTGCACGGCCGACAAGCTGCGGCAGCCACCAGAGCTTATTTCATCACATTGATTGATTCAGTTCATCCAGGCTCAAGAGACCCGGCAAGTCTTGGCAATGTACAATGTAACTACGGCCTGCATCATCGCTTTCGTTTGCTAGCTCGCTTCTGTCACGATGACACAAGTAGCAAGATCCGAATCATGTTTACACTCGATGATGCAGATTTCGGTCAATGCGCATCCCGAGGACTTTATCTAATAAGCAATAAAGGAATGCCACATTCTTGCAGCCCACGATCTATTCTTACACAATCATCCCGCTAGTCATCGAACAATGGGAAATTCGATTGTTCCGCAAAGGGTGCTAATAAACACTAACGCATGGCCACTACAAAAGCAACGATGCCGCTATTTCTTGCGTGGCTATTGTAATAAAGCAGCAAAGTGTTCATTCCTGCACGCTCGGCCAAAGTCTTCCTCCCTATCAAGTTGGTATTCGGAAAGTGACTCTTCAGACTCTACCTCCTTATCTCCACCCGCGACTCCCAAATCACACACTCGTTCAATGAAGGTTCACACACCAATTCCACAGAAGGTCATTCGAAGACCACACGAAATTCAATGCTGGTACTACTTGTATGATCATTGCAAGTTCGGCGATCGTTGTGTCAATGCCCATGGCCCGCCGAAGCGGAATTTCCCTATATGCCCAGCACTACCACGTACGGGTCCGATTCTGGCTCCAGTACCAGTCTCACCGACATCGTCCACCAGGAGCAGTTTCTTACCTGAATTAGAACGCATCGTGCAAAGGACTGCTTCCATAGACACGACGGAGGCGAAGCCCTTGGAGGTGATTACGATAGATGAAGCACTTGAGCTGGACATGGAGGATGACAATAGAATGATGGCATACCTTGATCGTGATCTTAGGGCTTTCATAGTAGGTTCCTAGTCAATTTTGTTTCAAATTCAATACTGGTACCATGCAAATGTACCACGATGATTGTCCTTTCTGCACTATCGCGCGCGACAATGCGCATCAGATCTGGCGAAACAATCTGACTCCGACGCACGTAGATGATAGCCCGATACTGTTCTCCCATGAGGACTTCTTCGTGGTATTGGATCAGATGCCTTTGACCAAGGCCCATCTTCTACTGATAACTCGAAATCACTACGCGACTATCGGTGACATACCTGGCTCGACTGCAGCCTCTATTGCCCGCTTTCTGCCTATCTTGAGTCGAGCAGTCGCCAGAGTGATCGGTATCAAGGACTGCAACATCATTCAAAACAATGGCGAGCGCGCAAGTCAAAACAATACCGCATTATCATGTGCACTACATACCTCGTCCATCTGATGGTTCCTGGGGCATGTTCGGCAAACCCAAAGGCACGAAATTCGGCCATGGTAGAAACGAATT
The DNA here is from genome assembly GCA_029852735.1 of Persea americana. NCBI lineage: Eukaryota > Viridiplantae > Streptophyta > Magnoliopsida > Laurales > Lauraceae > Persea > Persea americana. The sequence goes on along the minus strand of JAQQXO010000255.1, from coordinate 16,829 downwards.
GGACGACTTCTCTGCCGAGGTCGTACAGCTGAAGAAAGACATCAGGACAGCGATCTGGATGGAGATGAAACAAGGTTTATGGCACCGGGACGAAGTAAGGACGGCTAAGATATAGTATCGAGCGACACCTGGTTCAGAATCTCTTTGCCCTCAGCAAGACGCCGCATGTTCGCAATGAGAAGGTCAACGCACCGCGATTCATATAGATTCGACGCACCCGAAATATGCGGAGTGACAGTACAGTTTTTTGGTGCTCCATAGTTTGTGATTCGAAGGCAGTGGCTCTGGGTCAGTGACGTCCAAGACAGCACCTCCTATTCTCTCATCCTCGAGAGCATCAATCAGTGCGTCTTGTTGGATAATCTGACCTCTCGCAACATTGATGACCAACGCAGTGGGCTTCATCACGGCTAGTGTCTTCGCATTGATGATGCCTCGTGTTGATGCTGTCATCGGGCAAGCAATTACCAAGACATCGCATTCTGCCAAGAATTGTTCAACCTGGAAGTCGAGGAGTACCACGACTGAGGCACTGACCCTGATGGATCACCTGTACCTGCTACGCAGAACCCATTATGAGCACGTTTCCGACCATCTCGCGTTGCCGCTATTATCCGCATACCAAACGCCGACCCAAGACGCGCAACTTCACGACCAATAGCTCCATATCCGAGCACTCCCAGCGTCATATCGCGCAGCTCTGCACTTCCATTCAACCTCCCCGGCGGCACAAACTTCATACGATCCCATTTCCGACTACTCTGTATCTCTTGCAACTTCGGCAACCTGTGAATATGCGAAAGTATGTGACCCAAAACATACTCCGCGATACACGTAGAATGTACTCCGGAAGCATTAGAAATTCGTAGCGTCTTTCGATCAAAAGCCATTAATTCTTTCATCATATGCTCAACTCCGCAGACATGCCTTGTATAAACCGTAATTCCGGTGCTTGATCTGGTGTGGGGACCGTGAACATGGTAAGCTGTATATTTGCCTTCCGCCATATCTCAGCCGGCACATTAGGCGGGTCCCAGTTCCAGGAAGCTCCTGGATGAACTTTCTTGGAGGGTTCGCCTAGGAAGATACACGGATAATAGGAAATCGAGTCAAAGCATTGTGATTGGTGAAGTCGTTCAATAAGGGCCTCCTCAAGTGGATATGTTATGATCAAGTTGTTCATATGGTCCCCTGAGTCACATATGATTCTTGTTGGTGTTTGATCACTGATACTGAGATTAGGCGAAATACGCTTCTTATGCTTAATATAGGGGAACTCTTGTGCTTATACACCTGCGCTACTTATGCTATAGCAGAAGCACGATCTAAGCAGCGAGATCAATTTCGTAAAGTATATTTTGTCTATGTATGCGTAGAGATATGTATTTTATTCTTCGTAACTGGTTTCATGTCATCATTATATTGAGAATGTTCTTCTTTCAGCAGAAAGTGCCCGGCGTATGGTGTGGATACTGTGAAGGAAGTGAAGGAGAGTGCTCGGATATAGACACGAGCTTAAGCTTGTATAAGGCTTCGCCAAGGTCGATCCATCACTTGATTGGATTTGTTTCCAGGGTAAAAATGTCAAAGTCAAAGGTCAACAGATCGCTAGCTTTGATAGCCTCCTAAAGACCGAGACCTCTTCGTCGCGCTTGACATCTTGCGCATTTTATTCCAAAGGGATGCGTCAAGGGTGAGACCATTGGCGTGTCTTGTGACCAAGCTATTCGCTGCGCAGCATTCGTAACACGTTGTGCGACGTCGATCGTTCCTTCATACGCTTTTGCGACGTTGAGTGCATCGTGGGCGGGTACCGTAAGTGTATGAGTTGCAGTGGTTTCAGTACTTTTTTTTGTAGACTCCTGTGGTGATGCGCGTGATCGAGTGGTTTGAGATATGGACAGTGATGAGTATGGTGTAATTAGACCTTCTTGATCAACTATACTTTGACCTTGCGCCGCGCTTGCATCACCCGTCATCGACGCCCCAGTTTTGTCGTGGGGAAGTACTGGTAGTAGTTACAATGACGAAACGGAAGTTTCGAGTTTGATCTGCGAATTGCAAACAGATTGTGATCAGCACGAGTATCGAGAGCTACAAGTACCAGTACCAGTACTGCTACAGAGAAGTTTCACGCAACGAGGCTCATGCAAGGTATTGAAGTTTCGGCAGCCATTCATATACTCTAGTGTTCTGCTTGATCATGCATACAAAATGGTCTCAATCACATTCATCACCAGCATCGCTATAGCTTCAGTTCTGGCTGTCCCAGCTCCAGCTCCTCAACTAGAACAACTCACATCGCTACTGTCCGGTCTTGGAGCAGGAGTGCCGGGTGGCACCAGCAGCAGGCGGAGCTGCAGGAGCTGCCAAGAAGCCGGCAGGTGGTCTCGACTTGCCCATCGACATTGGTGCTCTGGGAGCACCACAAAACATACTTGGAGCCAATGGCGCGTGCCAGCAGCCGGTGGTACCAAGTCAGCAGCTCCAGTGGCAGCAAAGAACAACTTTGCCAACGCTGCAAAAGCAGCGACTCCCACAGCCGCAGCAGCTGCCGCTGTTGCTGCTCCAGCACCTGCTGCAGCGACCACTGCAGCTACCATGTAGATGCATGTAGACTTACCACTCTCCTACCTCTTGCGATAATAAACTCTTTCTCTTCTTCTTTCGTGCTGCGCTCGGTGTGTTCTGATCCTCTTCCATCTCGACTCTCTCGCGTTTCTTTGAGCCTGTAGTAGTAGTCCTTTGTTTCTTCGCACTTGTCGCCAATGGCGTTGCTTTGGTCTCAGCATTCAACAACGCCAGACCGTTTGCTGCTGTCTTAGCCGCATTATCTAGATCGTCAAGGTGTGAACCGGAGAAAGAGTTGAGGTCGAGATCCCATGGTAAGCTGTTAAAGTGCGGTGGAATTTCGTCGAGCGTGTAATAGTCATCGGCTAATTCGGATCCTGCATCGTCCAGGAGAGTCTCATCATCCTTAAGATCCTCCCGAACGAGTTGTTCAGCCAGTGGCTGTGTGTCCTTGACTCTGGGAGCTGCAACATCCAGTAATAGCTGTAATAAATAGTCTGTATCTGCCGTCAACTTCAGTGCAGTCGCGACAGCGGCATCAAGATCAGCCTGCAGAATGTTTGCTACACCTTGCTGTCTGCTGAACTCCGAATGTATTTTCTTTGTACTTGCGCTTGAACGATCTAGGCAGAGGCCTGAACGACATTGGCAAGTATGGGAGGATGATTGGCGTGATGAAGTTGTGGCTCAATTCTTTTGCAATGCACGCTACGCTATAATCCACCTTGTATCTATCTACGCAAGGGTTTGGAAGAGGGACTCCAAGCCTCGGGCTGCCATTCACCTTTCTCATTCTTCGTACCAGGTGCTGGAATTAGTCATCAGCGTCTGTGCGCTTTTCCTCCACCGGGTACGTCTTGTCACCTCCGACATATTTTGAGGTTGTCTGCTCAGCTCCCTCTGGTGCTCGCAGGCTCAATCTAATCTTTTCCTCTTCCCACTTTTGATTTAAGAGCAATGCATTGGACCTTGTCGATTGTATCCTGTGCGCCTCTTGTAGAAGATCCTCAACAGTCGGCGGCTCTGGTCTTGTATGTCTGAGCCAACTCATCCATTGAGCTGAAATTAGCTTAGCAGCAATGGAACATACGTGTGACATTGTTGTCCGTGTAGTGTCCGTCCTTGATGTACTTGACCGTCCTCCGCAACTTATTCGGTGTCAATGGATTGTACTGCTCGTAGAATTTGTTGCCATCGAGGTCAAAGCCCCGAAAGAACTTCCTGCGCCAAGGCAGATTCCATGACTTGAAGTTATAGAAGGCTCTGGCTATAGCCGACGGTTGGTACGGCTTTGACATCTTGGTGACGTAGAAGCTGAAATTTTGAAATGTAGCGCGACAATGATTATGAGCTGAGATGCAAGAACATGAGGACTGTGCTTCTACTATATAATACTATTGTGCATATCGTGGCTATCTTGGTATTCTGCCGCGGGTTTCTATTGACACGAGTCGTGCTCGAGGACAAGACACCAAGGACTCTAGGGACCTTGGTCAAACCGACCTTCACCAAGGCGGTCATACTCGTTATAGATGCGCTTCGATTTGACTTTACGGTTCCAGTGGAACATGACGATGTCGCCTGGGCCAACAAGCTTCGCATCTTACATCGGATCAGCTCAGAGCAGCCTCAGAACGCTTTCCTGACTAGATTCATTGCACATCCTCCGACCACTACCTTGCAGCGGCTCAAAGGTCTGACTACTGGTAGTTTACCTACTTTTGTTGATGCGGGATCAAACTTCGGAGGAGAAGCCATCCTTGAGGATAACATACTCGCTCAGCTTAAAGGTGCGAACAGAACTGTAGCCTTTGTTGGCGATGACACCTGGCAGGCTCTGTTTCCTGGCGTCTTTGATCCGGAAAATAACTTCCCATTTGAGAGTTTGAATGTTTGGGATCTCGATACTGTCGATAATGGTGTGTATCACCATCTTGTTGCGAAGGATAAGTCGTTCTTGAAGCTGCAAGAGCACGACATTATCATTGCGCATGCACTCGGACTAGATCACTCTGGCCATAGATATGGGCCGGACCACCTTGAAACAACTCGTAAACTATTGCAGATGGATGCTTGGGTTGCGGATCTGATCGACCTCGTCGACGATGATACTCTCCTGGTAGTGATGGGAGACCATGGAATGAATGCACAGGGCGATCATGGAGGCGACTCATACGATGAACTCAATGCGGCTCTATTCATGTACACGAAGCGGCCCTTCTTCGATGCCTTAGCAGAGTCGCAAAGGCTCGGAGTCTCCCAGATTGACCTGGTTCCGACGCTCTCATTACTTCTTGGAATTCCGATACCCTTCAACAACCTAGGTTCTCCCATACCTCAAGCCTTCATCCAAAATCCAGTTCTCACTTACGACAAAGCATTAGGAATGACAACAGAGTCATTAGACACCTATATAAAAGCATACTCCCACGTTGCCAGCATTCCCATAGACATAGAAAACAACGATCACAAAACATATCACAGACAGGTCTTGAACGTCTTCGAGAAACAGTGGGCGCAATATGATATTCCCAGCATCGCACTGGGGTGCATCATCATGGCCTCCGGCATAATTACTTCACTTCTTCTTTACCAGAACCCTATTCCCAGACTTTCGACCCATATCTTCACCAGCATAAACACAGCGAGCATCTTTTCTTCATATTTCCTTCTTCATTCATCATTTCTGTATATTTGCATGCTCGCGGGACTACTATCGCTGATATTTACGGTCGTCTTTCATCGCGGGTATCAAGTCAACAGCAACTCTTCGTTTTCAAGCGGCGCAGTCGTCCTTATCGTACACGCTCTCGTGTTTGCATCGAATTCCTTCACAATCCACGAAGACCGAATTGCTTTACTTCTGGTCAACAGCACCGCCAGCATTCTACTTGTGCACAATTTTGGACAAAGGAAATATGCCTCTATGCTATGGCTGGTCGAGGTTATGCTAGGGTCACGACTTGCAAGCACTATCGGGCAGTGTCGAGAGGAACAACTAAATTGCGTGTCCAGCTTCAAGTTGGAGACCGTGACGCTAGCCATGTTCCTGGCCATCGCCACGAGTATCACCCTTGCTGTGCTCTATGACACTCTGAAACAAGCATTTAACATGACTATACATTCAATCGCATTCATCACGGGATTTGCAGTGAACCTCACACTCGCCGCTACCTATTGGATAGCTGATACAGTGGGAGCTGATATGTACATCAAGTTCTGGATCTCGCGTAGCATATTATTCTCAACATGCATTCAAACTCTCTCCTGGTGGTATACACCTTTGCCCGTCACGTTTACATTCAAGAAAGGTTTTGCACATCAATGGCGGAGACAATATCAAGGCAGCATCTTTTTTACTACTTGTGCTCCCCACACTCAGTCTATTAGTATACCTAGGGCGCGCTGTCGGATCACTCAGTCTACTCATCCTAGTAGTACAGCTCTTGTTGATCACCATCATGCAACTGGAAACGTCATTCACCTTGGTCGTCCTGCTGGTCGAATTGGGACACCTGCATTTCTTTACTACTGGTCATCAAATGGCCATACCTTTCATTCAATGGGACTTTAGCCTTCCTGGCCACAAAACGGATACATCACTTTCTATCCCCATTATTCGTCACGGCAAATACTTGGTGTGGGCTCCTCGTTGTCATTTATTTTTACCAATTTTTGCATGTTGGAAGCGCAATACGGGTAGTGATCTAAAGCTGTCGCTCGGCTTTCAGATATGCTTATCGACGCTAGCCCTGTCTACCATGGCCTTTGCAACTCACTTTCGACGTCATCTGATGGTTTGGAAGATCTTTGCTCCGCGATTTATGTGCGCTTCGATAGTGCTACTGGTCAGCGACTTGGTGCTAGTACTAAATGGACTCGGGCTTTACTTGGTGGACCGGAAAGTGGCAGATTTGAGAAGGTCGTTATTCACTAAGTAAATTACCTATGTACTGGCCAACTGACTCAATTTACCAAAGTTAGGACTTCCGTTTCCAGTAAACGGGATCCCAACCTGGGGCACAGGAGAATCCAGGAGTACCACACCCGTAGTTTGTGCCGACGAGAATGTCGTTCAACCCCGACTTCCCCTTGCCATACAAGAACGGGTTTAGGAAACCAAGCGACGGCTTGCCAGATGATAACAGTACATCATTAACGAGTGCGATGACGCCAGCAAATGTTGGAGCTGAAGCGCTAGTACCTGATACTGGTTCGACTGCACCACCGACGTAAACCTGGAACTGATCTCCCTGTGCGGCGACATCTGGATATCCACGTCCAGAGGTGTTGTATAAGCCTGCTAAGGTGTATGCTGCCGGTATGTACTTCTTGTATCCCGCGACTGCACTGGCTTGGTAGGAAGGCACACTGAAGTAGTTACTGAATCCACCTCCAGAAGCAAAGGAGAAGACCGCAACTTCCGGATTTAAATATGTCGCGCCAACAGATGTGACCCATGGACAACTCGCTGGGAATGCAGGCAAGAACATTGGCTTTGACTTGCCATCATTCGAGACGCAATTCGTAGGTGGACTCGTGGCTCCGCCTCCGCCGACTCCAAAGTCCCCGGAGGAGATCAGAATAGATGAACCTCTAGCTCCAAGCTGCATGAAGCCAGAGCAGACCTTCTGAGCATATGATAATGGAACAGTCTGCTCGTCGTCACCATACGATACTGAGATTGTGTTTGGAATGGATGCCGCTGATTGCAAGTACTGGATGAAATCGAGATATGGCTCATTCGTATCTGTTGGCGTGACAAGATCCGGCTTGAACGGGGGCATGCCACCTACCGAAAACTGAGTAGCTGGCATCGGGTAAGCCAATGAGAAGGCAAATTGAGTATCAAGATTAGCTTCAACCGCATCAGTCGTGTCTGTAGCATCTTGTCGCTCAGTGCCGCCGTTGATCGAAACCGTTTTGAACGTGTAGCCCTTCTCCTGGGGCGCGTATGTGTTGATGAATTGGTCAAAGTCCGCATACTGCGCACTCTGATTCAAGAAAGAAGCAATTCCAATAGCCGATTTCGGTGACTTTGCAGTATACGAGCCAATGTTGTACAACTTTCTCAATGACGCGGGAGTGTTCTGGAGATTTAGTGGTGTGGCGGTACTCAAATCCGGCTGTGGCATGATGTGTGATCTATGCTGGTGCAGCGATCCTAGCATTGTCGTCGGTTGAATCAAGTCGATATGCTCATGAAGGTCCACGGGTAGGGAGTACTCCTTGGTACGCAAGACTCTGTGTCCGTCCACATGCTCAAACATCTCATACTTTGTAGCTAGAAGTTGTTCGGCATGAGACACTGGGATGGTCAACGTGATCCAATCATGCTCGACATCGTATGTCTGTATTCCATGCTCAGCGAGCCAGCCAAGCACCTTGTCGTACGTCGACTGGTGTGGACGAGTCAGTGTTTTGAGATCAGCTTGTGATAAGTGCTTGCCATAATTCTCATGTTCCGGGTCGGAAACCTCATACAGCTTTGACTGGACGACGTCGAGATTAGGTTGTGCTAAGCCAATACGAAGTCTGATTTGATGGCCGTCTTCGACAACAGAGTCGACAGTCTTCCATGCCTGGTGTACGGGCATGCTTTCTTTGACTGCATATTTGCGAGCAGTTGGGAGGGCAGTAACAAGGCCGGTGAGTAGTGGAAGGAACAACATGAGGAAAGATGAGCGGAGTGCTCTGGCGGTATATATACCCCATATGGACTGCAGATCCTCCTTGGTCGCGTGTTATCTCCATCTCTTCGGCTTCTGCTGATTGTGATCAGAAGTGGTGGCGTCGTGGTAAGATCTGCAAGAATTGGCGATTGGTTGAAGGAGAGCCGACGTGTGGTTGTGGTCGATGCAATTTATTTACAATCTATGGGCAACTATACTAACAACTATCGAACAGCTTGTTTCCTCTTGCGCCCGCTGAGCGTAGGAGGCAAATTCTCCACGGATGATGCTACGCTTTCGTCTTCAAATTCCTCTTGTAATTTACTCTTCTTCTTGACAGGTTTCTTCCCTGTTGTCGAAGACGGCGTCCCTTGTCGACTGCCCTTTGGTGTTGATTTTGGTGTATTTTGCTTCGACTTGCCATTTGACTTGGCTTTCTTCGGTTTTACATCAGAGTCGTAATCATCCTCAATATCTTCCATCTCTTCATCAGATTCGATTTTCTTCTTCTTTGGCTTATCTTCCAACTCCTTGACGATCAGATTCAATAATGTGGCGCAACGGCGTGCAAGTTCGGTAGTTGTTCGCGACTTGATGAACCAGTCAAAGCGAAACAGAGGGGAATCTCTTATCTCATTTCGTAAAATCTCGTATATGTCTTCTCGCTGCATACCATGTTCGTTGAGCTTGACGAGCATGAAGCGATCTTCCTCTTCTGTATACGTTTTACCTTTCGTTTGCGCATAGTTGATCTTCAATTGCGCAAGGGGATTGCGGTAGTAGCCAATCTTCCGCCGCAACAAGGCAGCCTGTTTAGCATAACGCCGAATGCGTTCCTCGCCGGCCTCGATCTGCGAGAGATACCTTTCGTGACCTTCTACTTCAGACATTCTGTCCGAGAAAAAGACCTTTTCGTAAGCTTTTACATCTTCCTCAGTCTTCTCCAGCTCAGCTGCGATACTGGCGAAGTCGTCACGCCCGTATCGCTCAGCCAGCCTGATGAATGTATAGAAATCCTTTCTTTGCCAGGACCCAAAGCCCTGTGTCGCCAGTTTTTCTTTCTCCTTGACCTCCTTATCGGTCAAAGGTTTAGCATTATCGATGATCGCCTGTTCTGCCGCAGCCTCTTCCTCATCGCCCTCTTCATCACCGACAGGTACTTTGTAACCTTGTTCTTTCTGAAACCAAGCTGTTTCCTTGTCCTGCAATTCAGCCAGACGTGGTGGAAAGAACTGATGGTCATACATTGTAATTTGCTTAGGTGGCCGAGGAGCCTTTTGCTTAGCTTCTGCTTTCTTTGTCACCGTCTTCAATGCTGAACTGTAGTATGCATCGATGTTGTAATCATTCTTGCGCTCACGCTTCGAAGGCTCGATCCAAAGATGTCCGGAAATCTTCTTCTTGGCATAGTCATTTCCATTCCATTCATATGTGTTATCGGTCGTGAATTTCTGCAGATCCTCAACGCCGACACTTTCAAACTTCTTGTTGAGCTCAGCAGTTCGCTCGGCACCTCTTTGCAGGAATTTGTCAAAGTCTTCATCAAAATTGCCATTGTCGCCTTGCTTGTTCTCGAATAGTTCCTTGGCACCGTGTTGAACCATACCTAGTAGATCCGCCTTTGACTCTTTGCTATCTATTTTTGCGCGACCTTGTTGTATGACAAGTTGGTCCAAGCGAAGCTTTTGAGCCGCACGCTCTAGGATCTTCTCTTCGATCGCGCCGTCAGTGACGAATCTGAAGACATAAACCTGTTTCGTTTGTCCTATACGGTGCGCACGATCCATCGCTTGCAGATCTGCTTGCGGATTCCAATCAGAGTCAAAAAGCACGACAATGTCAGCTGTAGTCAAGTTGATGCCCAGTCCTCCAGCACGAGTCGTCAACAGGAAGAGGAACTTACTCGACCCTGGCTTGTTGTACTCGTCAATAGCTGAGATTCGGTCCTCGTGAGCAGTTTGCCCATCGATACGACAGTATTCGTATTCTCGCAAAAAGCAATAGTCCTCTAGGATGTCCAGTACACGCGACATCTGACTAAATATCAACACGCGAGATCCATCGGCCTTGTAACGTTTCAAAAGCTTGTCGAGTAGGACTAACTTCCCTGAGTTTGTTACCAGTGTATCATCTGTCACATATGGAGGTCCGGGTTCAGCGCCATCGAAAAGATATGGATGATTGCAACATTTTCTCAATTGCATCACGATATTCAAGAGCCTTGTCTTGCCTTCTTTCTTACCGCCTGCGCCGTTGACTGCGTCTATGTCCTTCTCGAGGAGCTTTTTGTACCACAATCTTTGCATGTCGCTCATGCCGACATAGAGGTTCGTCTCGATCTTCGGTAACAACGACTTTTCGACGTCAGCCTTAACTCGACGCAATAGAAACGGCCGTAATACTCGATGTAGCTGTTGAACAACTGTATCTTGGCCAGCTTTACCAGATTGATCAGTGAACCAGTTATCAAAAGCATCAGAGGAGGAGAAGACGTCTGGCAGCAGGAAGTTAAGTAGAGCCCATAACTCGTGCATATTATTTTGCAATGGGGTACCGGTAATGAGCAACCTGTTCCTCGAGTTGAACTCGCGGATGACTTGTGATAATAGCGACTCTTCGTTCTTTATCCGGTGAGCTTCGTCTATAACGATATATTCCCAAGCGAACTTTCGCAAGGCAGACTTTTCGCGAATGACCATTTCGTAAGAAGTGACCACAACGTCCCAGTCGCCATTCATTAGTTCCGTCTTGATCAATTCTTGTCGTTCTTGCTTCTCGCCCTGCAATAACAAGACATTTATTTCGGGTATCCAATGCTTAAACTCCTGCGACCAATTGTGCATCGTCGACTTAGGGACCATAACAAGATGCGGGCCCGATTCCCGGCTATGAACCTGAGGTAACCGAGGAAGGATATAGTCTGCAAAGTCTTGCCGAGTCCCATCTCGTCGGCCAGAATACCATTGATACCGTTCTCGTACAATGACACAAGCCAGTTGAGGCCCTGAATTTGATAATCTCGCATTGTACCTTGTATATACGAAGGAGACTCTGTGAAAATCGTCTGCTGCGTGCTCGCTTCGTCTAGCAGCTCCGCATCTTCCTCTTTCTCAGATTTGCGATGACGTCCTGTACCAGCAGGTTTTTTCGATTTGTTCGCCGTCGCTTTGGCAACTTCTTCTGCAAAGACTGGATCTTCATTGGCTACGATTAGACATGCATGCGAGCGGTATACCTTTGAGATCTATAAAGTGCTTGAATAAGTCGGTTTGACCCAGTAGGAATGCAAATCGTTTAGCAGAGTCGGCACTTTTTGCAGAATTGAGCCTCGAATGATTGCTATTGATGTCGTCTCTATCCCTCTGCCCTGTCCGTAACGTACATCTGCAGCGACTACTGATGACTCTGCAGAGGGTGAGCTCATGCTTCTCCTTGGTCGTGTTTGAGTAAATTTTGACGCGTAAATTGGCAACGAAATGCAATCAGCTAAGGACAATCACAGCTATAAGATCATGCTTCGAGGACACTGATGAGAGAGTATACAGCCGTCGCCAGGACAGGCTCGCTGCTTGTGACCATCAGGCCGAAGGAGAACGCTGCTTTCCTGGTCATCGGCAGCAACAGGCTGGCTGCAGCTCGGATATTTACCGCCTTGGAGGCTAGCTATACGGTTTATGTCGCTTATCAAGAGCAGGACATTCCGGATGAAGAAATTACGCATAGGATCAATCAAGGCGAGATTACATACGTACCACTTCAGGATGAGCACTTGATCGAGGTGGTCTCAGGCGTCCCATCTCTCGAAATTGTTTGTGTAACGGATTCCCTGCTGACTACAATCAACACCCGGCGGAGATCGTACGAGTCGTGTCGGCAGATTGCAGAGTACTGTGCAAGTAAGCGTGTTCATATCAATGTCGTCGATTGGACCACTTTGAACGATGTCAGCTTTCCGGCAACACATCGATGGCGAACAGGCTCAACGGCTCACTCTCTGCAGATTGCTGTCAATACCTTTGGTAAGGGTTGCAGATTGGCAACAAGGATCAAGCGGGAGATAGTCAGCAGCTTGCAAGCAGAGATTGGCAAGGCCGTCGACAATATTGCTCTGATACGCTCGAAGATCATTGATTTGCCACTCGAAGAGGACGATCAACTCGTATCAGAACCCTTGAACACACCGGTCGCTCAGTATGGGTCTCCTCGAATGACATCAAGTTATTTTGAAGACGCCGAAGAGTCACGGAAACGACGAATGAAGTGGGTCGCTCAGGTCTCTGAGTACTGGCCCATCAAGACTATCGGGCGATTACGGGAATCCGACATTGACCGGATTTTGAACGACTTCGACGATACCACCACCCCAGCTATTCCTACTGCCAATCCTACCCCTGCCATCTCTCGGTCATCGTCCGCCCAGAACCTCCGGACACAAACACTACATTCCCTGAACATCACTCCGCCACAAACCAATGACGATGAAGTCAGTAAACCTCGTGTACTACTACTCGGTAGCGGACCGGGTCATCCGTCTCTTCTGACAATCGCCGCACACAACGCACTCAAATCAGCAGACCTGATACTCGCCGATAAACTCGTACCGAGTGCAATCTTGGCGCTAATCCCAGCATCGAAAAACTTGATCATCGCCAAGAAGTTTCCGGGAAATGCAGAGAACGCACAAACAGAACTACAACAACTCGCGCTCGACTTCTTACTCACAAGTACACAGGAACGTCGACCAGGGACTGTCGTTCGTTTAAAACAAGGTGATCCATTCATTTACGGTCGCGGTGGGGAAGAAGTCCTGTTCTTTCGCAGTCACGGATTCGAAGCCCTCGTGGTCCCAGGGATCAGTTCAGCGCTGTGTGCACCATTACTCTGCCATATTCCCGTGACTCAGCGCGGGGGTCAGTGATTCTCTGATCTTATGTACCGGTGTTGGTCGTGCTGGCAAGACGAGTATCATGCCGGGATACCGTGCTGCTCGAACACTCGTGGTGTTGATGGGAGTAGCGCGGATCGGGGAACTGGTCACGGCGTTGGTGTCAGATACTGCGGTCGTGGGGACACAACGTGACGGTGAGAAGTATCCGCCGTTCCTACCGATCGCGGTGATTGAACGTGCATCCAGTCGTGATCAGCGATGCTTGTTGTCGACCTTGGATACTGTCGAGGCAGCCATCGATCGAGTTGGCGATCAGCGGCCGCCTGGGATGTTAGTCATCGGGTGGTCGTGTCTTGCACTTCAAGGAGACGGCAAGTTCGAACAAGACGAAGACACGGCACGTAAAAGAATCGGTCTATACAAGGTGACAGAAGGTATTGGACAGGAGTGGATGCAATTTCTCGATGAAATGATGGTCGGGGCATAGTATCTACTGGGCCTGTCTGGCGGCCGCCGCTGCCAGACTTGCCATCTTTGAGCCAGATCTGGGTACTGCTTTTCTACCTCGAGCTGTGTGCGCGTTGCTTCAGCGTAGCTAAGAGCATTCACGATTTCTTGCTTCCGTGCGAGCGACTTCTGCACTGCGCTGGAAGTACTGCAAGGCGTCTTTCGCCTTCCCTTGTGTTAGCAGGAATTGCGAAAGAGTCGCAAGTGCGACATCAGATTCCGAGTCGAGCATCAGCGCGCGTCTGCATAGTTCTTCAGCTTGCGACATGTCTTTCTTCCATTGGAAGACGGCAAGTGCTTTATTTATCAATGGCATGACGTTCTTGTGCCCATCAGCCGTGCTGCGTTCGAGGTGTATTGCAGTATCGAATTTCTCGATAGCTTCCTCGAACTTGCCTTGGTCGAGCAGCAGCTCGCCGTAGTAATTATACACTTCTGCTGACTCTGGGAATCGTGATAAACATCGCCGGAAGGTCGACATTGAGGCACTCGTGCTTCCGAGCTTGTACTGTGCCACACCAAGGCTGAATATGGCTAAAGACAAACGCCGGATCTAGGTCTATCGACTTTTGGTAGTCTCGTGCTGCAGTTGCAAATTCCTGGAGTATAAAAATTGCACTGACCACGGTGGTAGTAGATATCGGGATCTTCAGCATTAATATCGATCGCCTTCTGGAAATCGATCATTGTACTTTGTCTGTCTCCGGATTCCATGTGCATTGAGGCCCGTTTCACGTATGAATTCGTCATCGTCGGACTTAATTGTATCGACCGGTCAATTTCACTCAAGGCGGCCGGTACATCGGCTTTGACAAATTTGAATGTAGCGGATGCGTTGAGCGCGAGCGCTTCGAGATCCGACTTCGAAAACGGTCGCTGCAGAGCTTGGTCTAGATGCTGAATGGCTTCCTTGTATTGCTTCGCCAGGATCGCCTCGAAAGCACGTTTGAGGTGTACATCACCCTGCGTCTCGTCCTCTGATGTAATCTCCGGCGTAGGTTTCTGTCTGAACTGCGTCCAAATAAGCAGAAATGAACGAGTATGAAGGCATCCTGTCGCTTCTCTCAGCAAGCATTTCCTTTGACTTTGTCTCTGCAATTTTCTTCAATAATCGTTCAATCGCTCCTGCAGCGGCTTCATTCTGGAAAATTGTCCATGATACTGGACGCTGTGTAATCGAGTAATGCATCTTGGTGTCGTCCGACAGTATCATAAGCCAGTGCCCGCCTGTTTAGTGCTTTGATGTATGTAGGTTCGAGCTTCAATGATTCTGTGGTGTCTGATATGACCTTGTCCTGATCATTCAGGGATGCGTAACACGCAGCCCTGTTCGAATAGTATACATGATTAGGCACAGTCTCAATGGCTTTCGAGTAGTATTCGATTGCGACGGTATAGTCTCTCTTCGAATAAGCTTCATTACCGATTTTCTTCAGCGAATCAGCATGAGCCTTCTTCTCAGCCGGTGTAGCTGCCGCTAGGTCGATTGAAGGCACTACCTCCTTCTCGACGGGTGGAGTCGCTGCTTTCTTGTGTTTTCTTTTTCTTCTTCTTCTCTTTCGTTACTTCGGCATTACTATTCTTTTCGAGATGGGGCGACGTAGGTGATGAGGGCGATGAAGGAGCCTGTGGAGGTTTTCTGTACAGATATATGCCGGTAGCTGTTCCGACGACTATTACGCCGGCAACTGTGTATATGACTGCTTTGTTGTCTGCTGACCATGAGGATATCCTCTGCCACAGAGTAGGCGATGCTGCTACTTCTTCCATGGCTGCAGATGCCATATAACAAGAGCTTTCTCGTCGCTAGATTCTAGTTCTTCGAGCGGAAGTTGATGTTCTCGTTCTCAAATTTTATCGTATAATTTGTAGTTATGCGATATCGATACTAGTTGATATTCTCAAGAAGTTCGCAGCCGCTGCTGCTGGTACAATATCGGACTCGAAAGTGTATGCTAAGCTGATAGTCTAATGTTCAAGATAGTACAGCCGTATAGCTATCGCCCGCCATCAGATGAGACAGAAACAATGGATGTAGATCACAACATGACCATTCCTGGCCAGTTGATCACTTCAGACACACAGTTCATGCGAGGTCATGGCACCTACGCTTTCTACAGACCAATATCAATGCATCCGTGATCGGCACCATTTCACGAGTGAACAAGCTCTTATCAGTCACACCTATCAAATCTCGGTACACGCCTGAGATCGGGGACTTGGTGGTCGGCGTGATCACAGAATTGGGTCAGAAGAAGTGGAAAGTTGACATCAATTCTCGTGTTGATGCTACATTGCAACTTGCTTCAATTAACTTGCCTGGCGGTATACAACGGCGTAAGACGGGTAGCGATGAGCTTCAGATGCGTTCGTTTTTCCAAGAAGGAGATTTACTGGTCGCTGAAGTTCAAAGTATCTATCACGATGGCTCAGTCTCATTACATACTCGAAGTCTCAAGTACGGCAAGCTTCGTAATGGGCAGTTCCTAAAACTGGCAAAGTCGCGCACAGGTGGTGTGATCAGAAGCAAGCAAAGTACTGTACAAATCAAGGACTGCGACTTAATATTAGGTGTGAATGGCTATGCTTTCGTGTCTATGCACACTACGAACTCGTTGTCTGAAAATGTACACAATAATTTGTCGGAGGCTGCTGCACTTAGTATATACTCTGACGTCAATGCAGCCATTCCGAATCATGTTCGCGACCAGATCGCCAGAATCTGTAATCTTTTGAACCTCTTCTCCTCTCACGGAGTCAAAATCGACGTCAATACTATCTCTGAGGCATTCGAAGCTTCCATACATCTCGACACAAATGACATACTGGATGCTGAAGGCCTTATTGTTGCATAGTATAGTCCATGCCACCAGCAAGCTCAGCTTCAAGGTCAGTCGCCGAGCGTACCTCATCTTCGGCACTGCGTGGCTTGGGTTCTTCTTCACGGACAATCTGCTCACGATCTGGTATCTGCATGTTCCCGATATTGATAGATTTTGTAACTGGAACATTCCTTACCAGTGCTCGGAAGTTTGCAACCTCTTGACAAATCATCTGCTTCGTGCCTTCGATCGAGTCGACAGATTCGAACGAGAAATCAAACGGTACAGGACACGTCGGCTCTTCATTTGGATCGTGCCATATTTGTAAATACGGATGTGCCAATGCGGCATCGACATCGATTCTATGGC